>JARCGZ010000013.1:12467500-12507500 GCA_029784005.1 Lenwebbia sp. NSW1173648
TGCATCGATCGCTCGGCCGCTCGGCACGATTCGTGAATCGATCGCTCGTCCGTTCGGCATGAGTCATGCATCGATCACTTGGCCGCTCCGCATGAGTCATGAATCAATCGATCCGTCGCTCCTCACCATTCGTGGATCGCTCGGCCGTTCGGCATCACTCATGAATTAATCGCGAGGCCGTTCCTCACGATTCATGGATCGCGAGGCCGCTCAGCGTAATTCGTGAATCGATCGCTCGTTCGTTCGGCATGTTGCATGACTCATGCATCGATCGATCGGCCATTCCTCACGATTGCATGAGTTATGCATCGATCACTTAGCCGTTCCGCATGAGTCATGAATTGATCGCTCATCCGTTTGGAATGAGTCATGCATCGATCGATCGGCCGTTCGTCATGAATGCTTGAGTTATGCATCGATCACTTGGCCGCTCCGCGTGAGTCATGAATCGATCGCTCATCCGTTCGGCATGAGTCATGCAGCGATCGATCGGCCGTTCGGCATGAGTCATGTATCGATTGATCGGCCGTTCGGCATGTCTCACGCATAACTCATGAATCATGGATCGCTTGGCAGCTCGGCCTGATTCATGAATCGATCGCTTGGGCATTCGGCATGAATCATGAATCGATTGCTCGTCTGTTCGGCATGAGTCGTGCATCGATCGATCGGCCGTTCGGCATGAGTCATGCATTGATCGATCGGCCGTTTGGCATGACTCAAGCATAACTCATGAATCATGGATCGCTCGGCAGCTCGGCATGATTCATGAATCGATCGCTTGGGCATTCGGCATGAGTCATGAATCGATCACTTGTCCGTTCGGCATGAGTCATGCATCGATCGATCGGCCGTTCGACATGACTCACGCATAACTCATGAATCATGGATCGCTCGACAGCTCGGCATGATTCATGAATCGATAGCCCGGGCATTCGGCATGATTCACGCATCGATCGCTCGGCCATTCGGCATGAGTCATGCATCGATCGCTGGGCCGTTCAGCATGACTCACGCATTGGTCGCTCGACCGTTCAATTCACGCACGAGGTTCATTCGATAGTTTGTCGATCATTTCTCCTCCGATTGAATCCATTCCTCTTTCTAAAATTTGTTTGAGTCATGAAAATAGCCTCCCAATGGTTTTCCCACCTCCCAAGTAATTTTTCTTTTTTCCAATTTTTAATTTTTTATTTACCAAAAATAAAAATAAAATAATCTGTTTGTCGAAATTTTTTATTACCTTTCCATAATTTAGTTCACATTTTTCTAAGCATCCATGCAAAAAATCTCATCCAAATTCAATTTCTACATTTTTTAAAGACGTGGTGCCATCTCAAACATGGTGAATGTCTCCTCCTGCTAGGAGGAAAAGTGCTCATAAGGCTCTTTAGGGGGGTAGAGGTGCTCTGGTCGGGGTGAAGGGCAATGTTGACTATGCATGATCCATGCTGCGGGCACACAATTGAGTCGTACATGGATCAAACGGAGCATCTCTACGCAAATGGATGGACGACCCGTGCATTGCGTGGTTCCCCCTCACGCAGGCATCATGGCCAAGTGCATGGGTCGTGGCCGAACGAATTGGCCATTGAGCATGAATCGGTGAACGACCCATGGGCATGAATGAGCAACAATCTTGTGATGATTATGCGATGATCGAGTGATGATTGAGTCCCGATCGAGCCAAAGATCAAACCATGACCAAGGCCTTAATGGGTTGAGGGGAGGGGAGATTGAGGTGAGATAGGGTCGAGATCAAAGCGACGATTCAGCCATGATCGGCACATGATCTTGCTCTCGCGTCTAACGTTGCGGATGAGCCACGATTTTGTGAATTGGTGAACGACCCTTGAGCATTGATGAGCCAACGATCACGTCGTGATTGGGCGATGATTGAGCAACGATTGAGTCCTGGTCGAGCCAACATCAAACCATGACCGAGGCCTTAACCGGCCGAGGGGAGGGGCGATTGAGGCGAGATATGGTCGAGATCAAAGCGATGACTAAGCCATGATCGGCATATGATCTTGGTGTTTCGCGTCTAGCGGTGCGGATGTGGCCTTGTTTGATGAGTCCATGTGCTCCTTGACTTCTCATGCTTGATGAGTCATGGATTGGTCGGCTTGGTTTACTTCCAGTGTACGCGATGGCGTGTGAGAGATTATAAAAATGTGTGTGTTGGCAGGCTCTATGCTAGTGCATCGAACTGCTTCCCTCACTTTCGATCAAGTTTTGCTCCATGAGCTAATGTGGATGCAAAAATCGGGTTCCTGTGTTGCATACCTATTGTGACGGAAATTTGTGCCTATTGTTGCCCCTTTCAACGCGGCATCTTCTTTGGGTGCTCGATTGGACTAGATAGTGGGGCTTGTGTTCCACGGACATCTCATTTGATTGTTCGGATGGACGGCGAGTGCTTTACTTGTTCTCTCGGATGCGGAACCTTCTTAATGGGTGTTGGGGTTATCGGCCCTTGTTCCCAATCTCAAGAGTTTATCGCTTTACTGGAATGATGCTCTTACCTTGTCTTTGACCGCGTGGAGCTCTCGGGCTTCACGATGGATCATGCTTGGCGAACGTCGTGAAGGAATGCTACCTGGTTGATCCTGCCAGTAGTCATATGCTTGTGTCACGGGCCGATCGATTCAAGACTCTGACGCTCGATCAACTCGTGCGGCCTTAGGAACTTCTTCCCAAGTCAGCCTTTCCCACATCAACTCACAACACTCTAGAGAGAGAAACTAGAGAGAGAAGCTCTAGAATTCTATTACTCGTGAGAAGAGATGATACAAATGAGGGGGATGAGAACCCATTATATACAAATACTCGTACAATGAGAACCGTAGATCTCTCCCTGATCTAACGATGGAGATTAGATCTCCCCAACTACCATTTACTTGCAATAAATACATAGACGAGAAATTCCCATATCGCCTGCCCCTAGGATCTTTCTAGAATACCCTAGAGGAGTCTTCAGTTTTCCTTGAGAGTCCACGATCCATCTTGGCCAAAAACCCTCTTCGAATGCTGCTTTTCGCCCGGACCGTGTCATTCTCCCCCACCTGTTCTGACGCCCTCGTCACACTATCCGCAAGATATGCCTCGATCTGCTTCTGGAACTGCCAAAGAGACTCCGTCAGTTCCCAAGTAGCTTCACTCTCAGGGAGACCCTTCCATCGGATCAGGTACTCCTTCTTCGGCTTGCAATACCTCTTCCGTACGACTCGATCTGCCATGATGCAGTCCACGTCTCGATCGTAGGATGTTTTTGCTCCCAGTGGTGCCCTTTTAGACTTCCCTCGATCCTGGTCTTCCTCATCCAAATGAAAAGGCTTTAGCATACTTACGTGGAACACCGGATGAATCTTCAATTTTGCCGGGAGCTCCAACTTGTATGCCGCTTTTCCAACCCGTTGAACAATGCGGAATGGTCCCTTGTATCGTTGAAGTAGCGCCTTGTGAACATTCTTGTACCGTAACGGTAGCTTGCATAGCACTGAGTCTCCGACTTGATACTCCGCATGTCTTCGCTTAGGATCCGCCCACTTCTTCATTCGTTTTGACGCTTTATGAAGACAAGTGCGAGCTAGATCAGCTTGCTCATGCCACTCCACAGCAACCTTGTGTGCAGCCGGGCTACTCCCCTTATGGCCCGTCGCGATCGCGCTCAGTGTGAGCGGTTGTTGCCCCGTGACTATCTCGAACGGACTCCTCCCAGTTGATTCGTTATGTTGTAGATTGTAGGAGAATTGGACTACGTTGAGCAACTTTACCCAATCCTTTTGTGTTGTGCTCACGTAGTGTCCCAAATATACCTCCAACAGATGATTCACCCGCTCCGTTTAACCGTCCGTTTATGGATGCAGGCTCGTCGAGAAGTTTAAGTCCGTCCCAAGTAGCTTGAAAAGCTCGGTCCAAAATCTCTCGGTGAACCGAGGGTCTCGATCGTTCACGATCGTCCTTGGCACGCCCCAAAGCTTGACAACGTGCTTGAGGAATAGATTAGCCGCTTCCTCGGCTGGGCAGTCGTTAGTGGCGGGCACGAACGTGGCATACTTGGAAAAACGATCCACTACCACCATCAACGTCTGACACCCCTCTAACTTTAGCAATCCCACGATGAAGTCCATGGATACACTATCCCATGGACGCTCTGGAATTGGTAGTGGCTCCAGAAGACCGGCAGGTGACTTTTGCTCCAACTTATCCTGTTGGCACACCAAGCACGTCCGGACATACGCCTCTACATCATCCCGCATGTGTGGCCAGAAATACTGTTCTTCCATCAGTGCCATGGTGCGATGCATCCCCGGATGACCTGCCCATTTCAAATCATGGCATTCGTGGAGAACTTCCTTCCTCAGATTCCCGTGGAGCGGGACGTAGAGTCGTCGCCCCTTGGTATAAAGAAGGTCGTCCTCGCACCAAAACCTTCAAGTCTTGCCCTCCTTCGTATAGCCTAGGAGAACCCTCGCCACCGGATCATGTGGTAACCCCTCTTTGATTCTGCTGATCAACGGGCATTTCGGTCGGCTTATGGCAGCCAGCTCCGCCTTTCGACTTAGCGCGTCGGCCACAGAATTGGTCTTCCCAGGTTTGTACTCCAGCACATAGTTGAACTCTACCAGGAAGTCTTACCAGCGAGCTTGCTTCGAACTCAACTTCTTTTGTGTCTGGAAGTAGCTCGTTGCGACATTTTCCGTCCTCACGACGAACTTTGATCCCAGTAGATAATGATGCCAAGTGCATAGGCAATGCACCACAGCCATCATCTCCTTTTCTTGAACGGTATACCTTTGCTCAGTCTCATTGAGCTTGCGTGACTCAAAAGCCACAGGATGACCGTCCTGCATCAAAACACCTCCAATAGCATAATCGGAAGCATCAGTCTCTACCTCATAAAGCTTCGAGTAGTCTGGCAACGTCAACACGGGCTCCTCCGTCATTGCCCTCTTCAACCCATCAAACGCCTTTTGACATGCTCTGCCCACTCCCACCGCTTCTCTTTCTTGAGCATGTTGGTAAGTGGAGCAGTGATGTTCGAATATCCCTTGACAAACCGCCGATAATAATTAGTCAAGCCAAGGAAGGAACGAAGGTCTGTTACCTTCGTTGGCGGCTCCCAATCGGTGATTGCCTGAATGTTGGCCGAATCCATGCGGACTCGTCCATTCCCCACGATGTACCCCAAGAATGGCACTTCCCGCTGAGCGAAAGCGCACTTCTCACGCTTCACGTACAGATCGTTGTCCCTTAGAACTTGGAAAACCTGCTTTAGATGCTCGATATGCTCCTTGAGCGTTCTGCTGTAGATAACAATATCGTCCAGGTACACCACCACAAATTGTTCAAGGAATGGGTGCAGTACCTTGTTCATGAGCGTGCAGAACGTCGCCGACGCATTTGTCAAGCCGAATGGCATGACCAGGAATTCGTACGAGCCATACCTCGTAACGCAAGCAGTCTTCGGCTCATCTCCATCCGTAATCCGCACTTGATAATACCCCGATCGTAGGTTGAGCTTGGTGAACCAGCGAGCTCCACCAAGTTGGTCGAATAGATCCGCAATGAGAGGGATCGGGTATTTGTTCTTCACCGTCAGCTTGTTCAGCGCCCGATAATCAATGCACATGCGTTGCGATCCGTTTTGTTTCTTCTGGAATAAGACTGGCGCACCGAACGGAGCGTTCGATGGATGGATGTATCCGGAATCGAGCAATCCCTTAAGTTGTTTTCTCAGCTCTTCAAGTTCTGGGGGCGCAATATGATATGGTGCCATAGCGGGCGGTTGAGCATTCGGCACAAGCTCAATCCGATGGTCCACCTCCCTCTTAGGTGGCAGCTTCTTTGGTAGCTCCGGAGGCATCACATCCTTGAATGACTCAAGGACTTGAGTTATTTCCATCAGAACATCATTCATCTCGCCTTGAGGATCCATCTCCTTCAGGACGGCCAAGAAAGTCTCATCGCCTTTCTTAGCACCCTTCGAGAGTTGCATGGCCGAGGGCGTTTTGTGATTACCTCCCATCTTCCTCTTAATCGGAACCACACATTGATTCTGGTCATTTAAGACGTAGATGCAATTGGCGAACGGGAGCAGTATATCATCAATCCTGTCAAGAAATCCCAACCCAATGATAATATCATAATCATCGAGAGGAACTACCTCTAGATCTTCCTTACTCTTCCACTGGCCGATGTCGATCTCCACGCCTCTTTCCACACCGCACATGGGGATTTGCTTGGAGTTCACCGTCTTCAGCCACCCTGTTCTCTCCTCAACTCGTAGGTTAAGTTTCTTTGCGGCTTCTTCAGAAATGAAGAGGTCGGAAGCCCCGGTATCCACCAACGCACTCATTGTGGTGTCTCCGATCTTCACGTCCGCAAACATCATCCCTTTGGATTTGCTAGTCTTCTTGGATTTGATCGAGTTGAGGATTCGCAACGACCCGAGTCGCGTCTCCTCTTTCTCCGCTTTCTTTTTCTCCTCTTCCTTTGCCTTGATGGCAGATGCAATCTGCCCCTTTGACGAGCAATCACGAGCATAGTGCGGTCCGTCCCAAAGGAAGCACTTGATCGGGTAGCGCTTCTTCTTGTACTCCCCGCTGTTTGATGATTTCGCTTTTACCTTTGGCAGGGCCATTGGTTGTTTGCTTTCGCTAGGACGATGGAACTTCCCACGATCTCCCCCACCAATGCCGTTGTCCTTCGGGTGGAAGTCCGACTTGTTGCCAGAAGCTGTCTTGAACTCCACCATGGTTTCCGCTATGGACATTGCCGATGCAAGGTCCTCTACGTTACTTCACTTGACCTCGTTCCTCACCCACGGCTTGAGTCCTCCAAAGAATTAGAAGTAAGCCTCACGGTCGTTCATCGAAGGAATCTGCAACAACAGCTCCGAGAACTTCCTCACATACTCCCGAACTCCACCTCGTTGCTCCAGAGGACGAAGTTTATCTCGAGCTTCCTCTTCAGCAAACGTCGGATAGAATTGTCGTCGAAACTTAGCGACGAACATCTCCCATGTTCTGATCGGTTCCCCACTCCGATCATCACACCTACGATGCCACCAAACGAGTGCGTTTTCAGCGAAATACATAGCTGCAGTACTCACCTTCAATGCATTGTCAGTGATCCCCGTCGCTTGAAAGTACTGGTTGATGTACCACAAGAAGTTGTCCACGTCTTTGGCCACCCTTGAGCCCTTGAACTCCTTAGGCTTCGGGGCGTCCACATGTGGAGCAAGTTGCATCGTGATCACCCCGTTCATGCGTGCAGCTTCAACCTCGGTGACCTTCACCTTCAACGCATCCAATTCCCCACGCATCGCCTCCACCAAGGTCAACAAGTCTTGGTTCTGCTATCGAAGTTCTTCGGCGGTGCACATCAGGGTTCCCAACACTTCACCTCGGAGTTCCCCCATGCCGGACTTGAGCTCTTGCACCTCGGCCTCGAGCACCTCCTTCCCGGACACGTCTCCATCGGTGATTTCGGACAAATCCCCAACCATGCCTTGGACTTCTGCGAGAGCGATCTCCATGTTCGCCACCCGAGTCTCCAAGTTACCCATTGCCTCCCTTGAACTCGAACGAGCACGTCCCTTCTTCGACTTACTGGCTTTCTCGGCGTCCCTCCCGCTTCGCTCGTGCACGGCCTTCTCACCAAGGACAGCAGTCAACCCGGAAGGATTCTCCATCACACCCGCTGATGAATCTGGCAAGCTGGAATTGATGTTGGCTTTGATACCACTTGTCACGGGCCGATCGATTCAAGACTCTGACGCTCGATCAACTCGTGCGGCCTTAGGAACTTCTTCCCAAGTCAGCCTTTCCCACACTTAACTCACAACACTCTAGAGAGAGAAACTAGAGAGAGAAGCTCTGAAATTCTATTACTCGTGAGAAGAGATGATACAAATGAAGGGGAGGAGAACCCCTTATATACAAATACTCGTACAATGAGAACCGCAGATCTCTCCCTGATCTAACGGTGGAGATTAAATCTCCCCAACTACCATCTACCTGCAATAAATATAGAGACGGGAAATTGCCATATCATCTGCCCCTAGGATCTTTCTAGAATACCCTAGAGGAGTCTTTAGTCTTCCTTGAGAGTCCACGATCCATCTAGGCCAAAAACCCTCTTCGAACGCTGCTCTTCGCCCGGACCGTGTCACTTGTCTCAAAGATTAAGCCATGCATGTGTAAGTATGAACTAATTCAGACGGTGAAACTGCGAATGGCTCATTAAATCAGTTATAGTTTGTTTGATGGTATTTGCTACTCGGATAACCGTAGTAATTCTAGAGCTAATACGTGCAACAAACCCCGACTTTTGGAAGGGATGCATTTATTAGATAAAAGGTCGACGCGGGCTTTGCCCGTTGCTCTGATGATTCATGATAACTTGACGGATCGCACGGCAATCGTGCCGACGACGCATCATTCAAATTTCTGCCCTATCAACTTTCGATGGTGGGATAGTGGCCTACTATGGTGGTGACGGGTGACGGAGAATTAGGGTTCGATTCCGGAGAGGGAGCCTGAGAAACGGCTACCACATCCAAGGAAGGCAGCAGGCGTGCAAAGTACCCAATCTTGACACGGGAAGGTAGTGACAATAAATAACAATACCGGGCTCTTTGAGTCTGGTAATTGGAATGAGTACAATCTAAATCCCTTAACAAGGATCCATTGGAGGGCAAGTCTAGTGCCAGCAGCCGCGGTAATTCCAGCTCCAATTGCGTATATTTAAGTTGTTGCAGTTAAAAAGCTCGTAGTTGGACCTTGGGTTGGGTCGACCAGTCCGCCTCGCGGTGTTAGCATGGGATAACATCATAGGATTTCGGTCCTATTGTGTTGGCCTTCAGGATCGGAGTAATGATTAACGGGGATAGTTGGGGGCATTCGTATTTCATAGTCAGAGGTGAAATTCTTGGATTTGTGAAAGACGAACAACTGCCAAAGACTGTGCTGTGGTTTAGTATTTTTCTGCTAGCTTTTGCTTGTGTGTTGCTTGGGGCCTTGTCTCCGTCTTTCCCTTCTTTGTTTTCTCATGTTTTCGTGGCTGCTTGTTTAGCCTGGTCTTCCTTGGGTGTTGCCGTCTATGGCCTTTTCTGGTAGTGTCCTCCTTGAGGTCTTTTTGCAACCGGGTCACCGTTGAACCCTCTTTGGCATATATGGTGCCATCCTTGGTTCATGGTCTTTTGTGTCCGGTTTCCTTGTACCTAGCACTTTGAAAAGTTCAATACACACTTACTTTACCAAAAAAAAAAAAAAAAACAACTGCCAAAGACTATTTCTGAGTAACCTAAGCAGAGTTTACTCAGCTTGGACAGAACTGGAGAGCTCCCGACCCTTCCGGAGTCTGCTCGGTGCAGCATGCCGGGTCCTGTGCAGCCCCTTCCGCCTCCTCGCGACTTGGCTACATTCCAGCAGTTGTGTCTTTCTGGGTCCTCTTCTCGGGCTACTTCACCCCTTGGTTCTAGTTCGGATAAGGAGGAGGGCTCTCAGAACAATTTGGCAAGTGATGTGGAAGAGGACTTTCCCTTATTGTCTCCACCCCACACTAGATCGCGGGCGACGGTTTTTGCCCTCCCCAAACCTCATGACTTACCCTCATCGACAGATGCTCTGGAGGCCCGTGAGCTGCATAACCAAGCTGGAGACTCTACCCCCACCTCTCCTAAGGCCAACTCTCGAAAGCCGAAGAAGAAGCCGGCTAAGAAGAAGTAGTTGCCCCTCCCTCCTTTTCTGTAAATATGTTTTTTGGTGTATGGAATATTAGGGGTCTTGTTGACCCTCTCCACCAAGCTGAATTTCGTTCTTTGGTTCGGAATTCTCGTCTCTCTTGCATTGGTTTATTGGAGACGAAGGCGAAAGCCTCTTGTTTTGACGCTATTTCTCGCGGTTTACTCCCGGGTTGGACTTGGGTGGCTAACTATGAATATTCTCCCCTTGGTCGTATATGGATTGGCTGGAACCCCCAAGCAATTGACCTTATGGTTCTTTCAATCTCCGACCAGTTAATTCATGTGCGCCTTTCTTTAACTACTTTGAACTGTTCTTGCCTTCTCTCGGTTGCCTATGGCGGTCACTCCTTTATATCTCGGCATTCTCTATGGACGGATCTTATTCGACTTAGTGATTGTCTGGATCCCTGGACTGTTGCCGGTGACTTTAACGCAATCCGGGATGTCACGGATAGGATGGGTGGATCGACTAGTTGGATTCCTGCATTTGAGGAGTTTGGCGAGTGCTTGTCTCAGGCACGTTTGGATGATCTCCGCTATGTGGGCCACAGATTTACTTGGTCTGCTTCCTCCGGTATGGACCGTAAGCAGCGAAAATTGATCGTGTTCTTGTTAATGAGCATTGGAGCCGACTGTTTTCTTTCTCAGAGGCTACCTTCTTGACACCTGGGATCTCTGACCACACTCCTATGGTCATCAAGATTATGCCTCCTCCTGTATCAAAGAAGCCTTTCAAGTTCTTCAATTACTGGAGGACCCACCCTTCCTTTAAGGATATTGTTTCGCAGGTTTGGTCTACCCCAATCGGTGGTTCCCCCATGTTTATTGTTTGTAGCAAACTTAAACTCCTTAAGGGTCAACTCAAACAACTTAATAGGAGCTCGTTCTCTGACATTTCGGAACGTACTGAGAAAGCCAGGAATGACCTCTCCCTCATCCAAGAGGCGCTGGAACATGATCCCTTGAACCAAACCCTGGCAGACCATGAGATGGAGCACCTTCAGACCTTTGCGACCTTTAGACTCCAAGAGGAGTCTTTTTTCAAACAAAATTCTAGAATCAGGTGGCTCAAAGAAGGGGACTTGAATACTAGATATTTCCATCACTTCGTCAATAAACGGAGGTTGCAAAACAGTATTCTTTCTGTGGTGGATTCGGATGGTTTGATATTGACCGACCAGATCTAGGTGAAGGCTCATATCGTGAGCCACTTTGAGGAACTCCTAAATGCTAATGATACCCCTATTCGGCCGGACATCGCTGAGATTCGTGGCTTCCTTTCTCATACCATTAATGATGATCAAATGGAGGTCCTTTCTAGGGTTGTCACGGAGGAGGAGGTTCGAAGCACTTTATTCTCCCTTGCTAAAGGCAAATCCCCTGGACCCGATGGCTTTAATGTGGAATTCTTTATCTCTTCTTGGGATATCGTCGGCCCCTCCTTCACCTTGGCAATTATGGATTTCTTTAGGAATGGGCGCCTTCTTAAGGAAACAAATGCAACAATTCTTTCGCTGGTTCCGAAATCCCCCAACGCCTTAGCAATGCATGACTTCCGGCCTATTGCTTGCTGTAATACTATCTACAAATGCATAACCAAGTTGCTCGCCAATAGAGTCGCTTCCCTCTTGCCTTCGCTCATCTCCCCTTCCCAAACGGCTTTTGTTAGAGGAAGGAGAATCAGCGACAACATCTTGATTGCCCAAGAACTCTTTGCGGACTTCCATCATCCTCAATATAACTCCCGATGTGCTATTAAGGTGGACTTCCGTAAGGCTTATGATACGCTGAGTTGGGGTTTCATCCAGCTTGTTCTTCGTGCCTTTGGCTTCCCGGAGTTCTTTATCGGTTTAATCATGGAATGTGTTTTGACACCAAAATTTTCTGTGGCTATCAATGGGGAGCTTCATGGGTTCTTCTCTAGCAATAGAGGTATCAGGCAAGGCGATCCCCTTTCTCCCTATCTTTTCACCCTGGTCATGGAAGTGCTTTCTGGGATCCTTCATGCCAACTCCTCCTCTCCCGACTTCAAACCTTATTGGCGATGTAAGCGTACCCGGATCTCCCATCTTTTCTTTGCAGATGACGTACTCTTATTTGCTGAGGGCCACTTACCATCCATTGACCTACTGAAGAAAGGATTAGACTTATTCTCTAGTTGGTCGGGCCTACACCCGAACCCCAACAAGAGTGAATTCTATATTTCGGGTGGCTTGCCGACTCTTCAAATCCAAATTCAGCACCTATTGGAGTTTCAACAAGGAAATCTCTCGTTCCGATATCTGGGAGTTCCTGTCATTTCTTCTCGGCTGGGTAAAGTGGACTGTAACGTCCTTGTTAATGCTATTACCGCCAGAGCTCGCTCTTGGGCTCATCGTTACCTATCTTATGCCGGCCGCTTGCAGCTCCTCAAATCGGTTTTACACTCCATCCACATTTATTGGGCCGGTGTCTTCACCCTTCCAAAATCCGTTTTGAAAAGAATTGAGGTCATTCTACGTCAATTCTTGTGGAAGGGCCCTGATCTTGGTGTTGGAGGGGCTAAGGTAACCTGGTCGAATATTTGTCTCCCTAAGAAGGAAGGTGGCCTGGGAATTCGCAGACTCTTTGATTGTAATAGAGCTTTGACACTAAAACATATCTGGTCCTTATTCACGGACAAGGAATCTCTTTGGTGTAAATGGATCCACTCTAATTTTTTGCGGAAAGCCAACTTCTGGACCATTACAAGACCAACCATATGCTCTTGGTCTTGGAAGAAAATTCTAGACCTCCGCAATGAGTTCTCGCTGATGTTCAAATGGAGATTAGGAAATGGACATACCACTTCCTTTTGGTTCGATCATTGGCATGAGAAAGGTCCTCTTCATAAGCTTTTCACTGCTAGAGATATCTTTCGGGCTGGGATCCCACGTACGATCTCCGTCCGGGACTTCTTTTTCTCTGATTTTCCCCCTTCTACGGTGCTTGACACCATTCGGCCTTGGATGCTCCCGGAGCCCTCTTTTACGGAGACTAGGGATGACAGCTTTTGTTGGATTGGCCACTCGTCTAGGGATTTCACGGTTTCATCGGCATGGAACCATATCAGACCGAGAGGTCAAGTTGTTCCTTGGCATTCCTTCCTGTGGGATAAGACTATAGCTCCAAGGGATGCCTTCATCATGTGGTTAGCCTCGCACAATCGCCTTCCTACACAGGTTATGTTACTTCATTATCGGAGGATTGATGATGGTTCCTGTGCTTTCTGCCACAACACTCCCGACTCGGTTGATCATCTCTTCTTTGGTTGTTCTATCACTAATGGACTTGCCTCTACTTGGGCTTCTAAGTGTCTTTTGCACTGGCGGAATCGCCCCTGGAATGATTTCATTGATTGGGCGAAGAAACACGTTGGTGGCCCCTCATTTTCTCACAGAATTGCCAGATTTTCGCTGGGTGCCCTATGCCATATCATTTGGTCCACACGAAATGATATATTATTTCGCAATAAGCAACTATTTGTTCTGGCGATGTTTTCTCATCTCTCTAGACTTGTCAAAGACAAGGCGCTCTCCCTCGGTCGTATCCAAGACCTCCCCCGTAATAGACGCATTCAGAATAATTGGAGCTTATCGGATGCTATCTTTAGTGGGGATTAGACGTATGTGTTGCTGCTCCTGTGCCCGATGATCCTTTGTACAAAGCTGCTGGTTCGTTTCTACACTAGGTGCTACAGTACGCCCGGCTGGTTTTGGCGTCTCCGGGTCTTTTGACCGTTGGATCTGGTTGGAATTTTGTGGTTGTGATCTGTATAACTCCTACTATATGTTCACCGTTTGGATTTTTGATAGGAGCTCTCCTGCTTGCATTAGACCTGTTAATCTCAGTCCAGTTTTCCTGCTGCAACTACAGTACAAGCGACTGTTTTTTGGTGTTTCTGGCTGATTGGACCGTTGGATTGGGCTGCAATTTTGTGGCAGGGATTTTTATAACCCATGCTACCTTCTCACCGTCTGGATTGTTCATAGGAGTCATCTCGCTCGCGGTGGAGCTGTTCCTCCGGCTCCAAGTTTTCTGGCTACTGCTATAATTCGCGCGGCTGGTTTAGTTCACTCCGGCTGCTTGGTCCGTTGGATTCCGTTGTAATTTTGTGTTTGGGATCAATATATCCCATGCTTCATCTTTACCGCTTGGATTTTGGTTTGGAGCTCTCCCTGCTGTGGTGTCGCAGATTCCATGCTGGGGGTTTTTCTGCCTCTCTCGGTCTGCATCTTCCTCTCGGTTCATGCTCTCTCCTTGTTGCTCTGGTTGCTGGTCATGGTTGTTCTTGCTCTCTGTGTCCTCTCCTGGTGTTGCTGCGCTCTTGGTGTCCTTGTGTCTGCGTTTTCTTTCCCTTTCCTTGTTTCTTTTTGGGTTTTCTTTGGGTTTTAAGACGCTGCTCTTACGCTCCTGATGCCTCTGCTGCTGCTGCTGCGCAAGAGCTGCTGCCCTGCCTCACCTCCTCCTGCTGCGGTGCCGCTGGGCCTTCCTCTCTGTGGTTTGCTTCTCCTTGTTGGGTTCTCTGTCTGCTGCTGCTGCTGCGCAAGAGCTGCTGCCCTGCCTCACCTCCTCCTCCTGCTGCGGTGCCGCTGGGCCTCCCTCTCTGTGGATTGCATCTCCTTGTTGGGTTCTCTGTTGTTGTTTCGGTTCTTTCCCTTTTGCTCAGCACTTCCTGTTGCTGTTTTTTGTTGCTGCCGGTGTTGTGTTGGCCTGTTTCTTGGCCTACCCTTTGGCCTTTATTGCCCTTTCGTTAGCCTTACTGGCTTTTGTTTGTATTTCCTCTTTTGTCGTGTTGTATCTTACAACCGGTTCACCGTTGAACTCCCTTTGTCACTTACTGTGTCATTTGGAGTTCATGGTTTTTGTGTCCGGTTTCCCTTGTATCTAGAGCTTTGGAAAGATCAATACATACTTACCTTACCAAAAAAAAAAAAAAACAACTGCCAAAGATTACTTTTCATGGTTTTTGTGTCCGGTTTCCCTTGTATCTAGAGCTTCGGCAACTTGGCAATCGCATTATCTCGGTGGTAGACAATGAAGGGACTGTACTTATGGACCCAAGTATGGTCCACCAACATATCACTTCCCATTTTCAAAATCTGCTGGCTGCAGATTCTCCTCCTACTTGACCGGAGGTGCGGGAAATTCGGTCTATCATTGATGGTGTCCTTAATGATCATCAGATTCAGTTCCTTTCTCGGCAGGTGACGGATTTGGAAATCCAGAATACTATGTTCTCCCTTGCTAAAGGCAAGGTTCCGGGGTCGGATGGCTACAACGTTGACTTTTTTTAATGCTACTTGGGAGATTGTGGGTCCATCTATCATTGAGGCTATCAAGGATTTCTTTTCATCTGGCTGTTTGCTTAGGGAGACTAATGCTACCATCCTCACTCTAGTCCCGAAGATCCCAAATGCCACGACCATGAACGATTTTAGGCCAATTGCTTGTTGCAATACTGTGTACAAGTGCATCACCAAGATTTTGGTGAATCGGATCGCTAGTGTGTTGCCTTCCATCATTAGCTTGCCGTAGAATGCCTTTGTCAAAGGCCGAAGGATCAGTGATAATATCCTTCTTGCTCAGGAACTATTCTCCGGATTTCATCATGAGCCTTATTTACCGAAATGTGCTATCAAAGTTGACTTTCAGAAGGCTTATGACACGGTTGATTGGGGGTATCTTCAATTGGTCATGCAAGCCTTCGGTTTCCCTGATATGTTCATCAAGCTAGTCATGGCTTGTGTTTCTTCCCCAAAATTCTCAGTGGCTATTAATGGTGAACTCCACGGGTTCTTTGCTAGCGGGCGTGGTATACGCCAAGGAGACCCCATGTCACCCTACCTATTCACTCTGGTCATGGAGACGCTCACGGGCATCATTAACGTCCAAACTCGGCTACCAGACTTTCGTTTCTTTTGAAGGTGCAAAGGTACTCGTCTATCCCACTTGTTCTTTGCCGATGATGTCCTCCTATTCGCCGAGGCAAATGTGAGGTCCACTTCCTTATTAATGGAGGCCCTCCATACCTTTTCCTCTTGGTCTGGATTGAAGCCAAACCCCAACAAGAGTGATGTTTATCTTTCGGGTGGATCCCCTGATTTATGTGACCAGCTGCTATAGATCATTGGCTTCCGACACGGTACGCTACCCTTTCGGTATCTCGGAGTACCTGTTATTGCTTCTAGACTTAACAAGGCCGATTGCACATCCCTTGTGAATTCCATTACTGCTAGAGCACAATCTTGGGCTCATCGATTTTGTCCTTTGCGGGTCGATTACAACTTATAAAGTCGGTCCTCCATGCTATTCATGTATAATGGGCTAGTGTTTTCACTCTACCCATGTCGGTCCTCTCGAGAATTGAGTTGATACTTCGACAATTTCTATGGAAAGGACCCGGGATGGGTGTAGGTGGTGCCAAAGTCTCTTGGAGTGAGGTTTGCCTTCCTAAGGAAGAAGGCGGGTTGGGCATTAGGAGGCTCCTTGACTGTAATCGGGCTGCTATGCTTAAACATATATGGATCTTATTCTCGGATAAAGAGTCACTGTGGTGCAAGTGGATACATTCGACTTTCTTAAAGAATAAGAACTTTTGGGTTGCCCTAGACCTACGTTCTGCTCATGGGCTTGGAAGAAAATCCTTGATCTTCATGCGGAGTTTCAGCTCCAGTTTCGCTGGCGGATTGGGAATGGATGCACTACCTCCTTCTGGTTTGATCATTGGCATGACAGAGGGCCACTCTTTAAACTATTTTCAGATACGGATATCTACCATTCTGGCATTCCTAGGAAGGCTTCGGTTTCGAATTTTGTTTCTTCAGAGCCTCCACCATCTTATGTTCTGGACACCATTACTTCATGGACTGATAGTGGCCCGGGTATCATAGCAGAGAGACGGGATTGGTTCACATGGCTGGGTCATCATTCAGGCACTTTCTCTACCTCTTCGGCATGGGACCTTATCCGACGCAAGGGGAATGTCGTTCCGTGGCACACTTTCATATGGGATCAACATATCGCCCCGAGGCATGGCTTTACCCTGTGGCTTATCACCCTCAACAGGCTCCCGACCCAGGTACTGTTGCTGAACTATTGCAGAATTTTGGATGGCGTGTATGGATTCTGTCGGTGTAGACCAGACTCGGCGGATCATCTTTTTTTTTGGTGCAATGCTACGCGCACCCTCGCACTAGCTTAGGCTGAGAAATGCAATCTGGGATGGCGTAATCGGGCTTGGCAGGACAACCTTCGGTGGATTATCCGGCGTACTAGAGGCCATCATTTTCATCAGAGCATTACACGCTTCTCCTTTGGTGCTCTTTGCCATATCATCTGGATAGAGCGCAACCATATCTTATTCAAAGAACGCTTCTTCTTCGGGCCAGCACTTATGAAGCATCTTGAGAAGGTTGTCAGAGACAAGGCACTCACCTTTCTTCAGGTGGAGGATACCCGTCCCAATCGGCGGATACAAGTCAATTGAGGCATTTCATCATCTATTTTTGATTAGGGGGTGTGTTACCCATTTTCATTTTTATTCTTCTTGTTAATTTCCTTTGGGTTGTTTTGTTGGGCTGCTAGTTTTATGTCCTAGTTGCCCTTGCGCTATTGGCTTGGCCTTTATTTAGCCGCTACACCTTTGCACCCGATGTCACATATTTTTGTCACTTAGGGTACGAGGTTTTTGTGTTCGGCTTCCTTGATGTATTTGGCGTTGTGAAAAGTTAATATACTACTTACTTTACCAAAAAAAAAAACAACTGCGAAAGATTATGCTTTTCCATTCGCACGCTGGTTACTGTTTCGCGTTTTACTATTCACCCAAATTCACTCTCGGTTTTCTGGCGCCTGGTACTGTTCCCCGCCTGTCTTCCTCGGGATTTCTCGAGCTGCATCCGTTGGATTCCCCTGATTTTCGATGTCTGGGGGCGCCGCCCCCCTTCTCTCCACCCACCATTGAGATTCTCAATTGGAGGCCTCCCGTGGAATCCATGGCAGATCTGGTCTGAATCGCCATGGCTGTAAAATCCCTTTCCTTGGATGGTCTTCCCCCAGGGGTGCTGCCTTCGATTCTTGTCAAAGACAAGCAGGCTGTTATGCCTTCGAAGTCCCTTGCTAGTGTTCACTTTGGTGTTCCTCAGATTACCTCCCCTGCTGCTGCGATTAACCAACGCACCAAGGGGAAGGTCGCGGGCGACAATGGGAGTGCTGGTCCCTCTTTAGTGTCGCATCATAAGCCTGGCTCGCGTCCTCATAGACACAGTCGAAGTCGGGGTAGGTCTACTTCCAAGCCCCCCGCTCGGGATACTGTTGCTGCGGTTAATCTCCCCCAACGCTCTAGGGCAGCTGTTGCGCGTACTGCTGAGAAAGGGTACAATCTCACCTATATTCCTCCTGCTATAGTTGATAATAAACCGGTTGTTAGAATCTCTAAAGAAATTCTGAAGGATGCTAACCCGATATGGAGTGAATGCCTTGTTGGCTATTATGTTGGAAAGCGTCTCCCGTTTAAACTTACTGAGTTGTCAGTCAAGAATGTCTGGGGCGCCCACTTGGTCGATGTTATGGACAATGATGAGGGATTTTATTTCTTCCACATCTCTGATGCTGCATTTTGTCGTCAAATCCTTGATAGTGGCCCCATTACGGTTGCTAGAGTTCCGCTGATCTTACAGCAATGGCGCCCTCTGTTGGACCTTAAGAGAGATCAACATGAATACCTTCCTGTCTGGGATCGCTTGAAATCTATCCCTTATGCTCTGTGGTCTCCATCGGGTATCAGTTCTATCGCCAGTGCAATTGGTAAACCATTATATGTTGATCTTCAAACAGAGAAGATGAGGAGGATCTCTTTTGCCCATATGTGTATTGAAATAAGGGCTTCTCAGCCTCTTTTTGAATCGGTGGATGTTGAATTGGAGAATGACAAACGCTCGATTTTGGTGGAATACGAATGGAAGCCGATTTCGTGTGTGACTTGTGGTACCTTTGGCCACAAATGTGCTTCTACTGATGCGGTAGGTACTGTGAATCAGTCCTCCCCTGCACCTGCGTCTACTGTGTTAAAGCCTATTACTCCATCACCTGCTGCTGTAGACGTGGATTCCCAACCTAGTGGTGATTGGAGTAAGGTTACCAGGAGGAATAGGCGTTCCAGCTCGCATCCTGATACCTCTAACACAGCTGTACAATCGGAATTGGACTCTGTGATCCAGTCTCCCTCTATAGATGCTGGTCTGACTTCTGGCATTCGAGACCCCTTGCTGTCTAGACCGACTTCTCGTGCCTCTTCTACAACCTCTTCTGACTCAGAGGATACTCTTGGTGAACTGGTTAGCAACATTGGTAGCGAAGATGAGGATGCCCCCCTCCCCTGCTCTCCCTAACACCCGCAGAAGATCTGCACTTCATGTGGTTGTTCCTGTGCTTGGGAAACATGTGACTGATCCCCCTCCGCTTGTGCCTGAACAGATACGAGATGGATTATTGTCGGATAGGAGCCTTAGCCCGGCTAAGAAGGCCAAACCATCTTCCTCGAAGAGACGGGGAGGTAACAAGAAACGGTAACTTCCTCCCTACCTTGTATATGTTTTTTGGTGTGTGGAATATCAGAGGCCTTATGGACCCCTTAAAACAAGCTGAAATAAGGAACCTTGTTAGGTCGAACAACCTCTGTTGTATTGGTATCCTCGAAACTAAGGTTCTAGAGTCTCTTTTTTTGAAAATGAGCGCGGGTCTTCTGCCGGGTTGGAAATGGTCGGCCAACTATAATACCTCCCCTAGAGGTAGAATTTGGGTTGGTTGGAACCCCCTGTACGCTGTGTTTGAGCTGCGGGCCCTTTCTACACAAGTTATTCATGGCTATTTACACTTGCTGCCTCTGAACAAAGCTTGTTTTTTGTCTATGGTGTACGTGGATCATACCTTCGTCTCTCAATGCCCTCTGTGGTCTGACCTTGTTCGGTCTAGTTCTGATCTTGCGGATTCTCCCTGGCTTGTCGCGGGGGATTTCAACGCTATTAAAGATCCATCTGATAGACTTGGGAGCTCCAATGCCTGGATCCCATATTTTGATGAATTCGGTCACTGCTTATCTCTCGCGGGCCTCGAGGACCTCAGGTATGTGGGTCACAGATTCACCTGGTCGACGGCTTCAGGTGCCCTTCGGAAACAAAGAAAGATCGATCGTGTGCTTATTAATGCTCAATGGAGTAGGGTTTTCTCCTTCTCTGAAGCCTCTTTTTGGCTCCTGGGGTTTCTGACCATACCCCGATGATAATACGAATTGCGCCGCCTCTGATCGCCAGGAAACCCTTCAAGTTTTTTAACTTCTGGATGTCTCATCCTTCTTTTTCTGCTGTGGTATCTTAGGTTTGGGATGTTCAGATGTATGGAACCCCTATGTTCACTTTATGCAGGAGACTCAAGCTCCTTAAACAGCTCAATAGAGATACCTTTTCGGACATCTCAGAACGCACTTCAAACGCAAGGGATGAATTAACTTCCATACAAGATGCTCTTGTTCTTGATCCTTCGAATTTGGAGCTTGCCGAACAAGAAAAAGTGCTGATGCAGAATTTCTCTGTTCTTAGACTCAATGAAGAATCCTTCTATAGGCAGAAATCACGGATTAAATGGCTCAATGAAGGGGATCTTAACACGAAGTACTTCCATCACTTTGTAAACATGAGACATCTGAATAATAGACTCCTCTCGGTCGCTGATAGTTCTGGTGTCCTCCTCACTGAGCCGCCTCTCGTTCAGGAGCGTGTTGTTTCCTACTTCAAGGACTTGTTGGCTTCATCCCCCCCGGCGGTTCTCCCCTCCATCCAGGACCTCCGGTCAGTGATTGCTCACTCTCATGATGATAATCAGATTCTTTTCCTTTCGCGAACTATGTCTGATATGGAAATCCGCAATACAATGTTCTCCCTCGCCAAGGGCAAGGCGCCGGGTCTCGATGGGTTCACGGTGGATTTCTTTATAGCTTCTTGGGATGTTGTTGGGCCCTCGGTCACACAGGCTATTAAGGATTTATTCTTATCTTGTCAGCTTCTTAAGGAAACCAATGCTACTATTCTCTCATTGGTGCCTAAGGTCCCCAACCCCTCCGCTATGACTGATTTCAGACCGATTGCCTGTTGTAATACGGTCTACAAATGCATCACTAAGATCGTTGCTAATAGGATTGCATGTGTACTCCCTTCACTCATTAGCCTCCCCCAAAATGCTTTTGTGAAGGGAAGACGCATCAGTGATAATATCCTACTTGCACAGGAGTTATTTTGTGGATTCCATCTTGTCCCTTATTTCCCTAAGTGCGCGATCAAAGTCGACTTTCAGAAAGCATACGATACGGTTGATTGGAATTTTCTAGAATTGGCGTTGCAATCTTTCGGTTTTCCGAGCATGTTCATCAAGTTGATCATGGCTTGTGTTAGTACTCCTATGTTCTTGGTGTCCATCAATGGGGAGCTCCACGGCTTTTTCTCTAGCGGTAGAGGCATCCGTCAAGGGGACCCGATGTCTCCCTACCTCTTTACCCTCGTTATGGAGATCTTCTCGGGTATTCTTAATGCTCAGACGCAATTACCTGGTTTTAAATTTTTCTGGCGCTGCAAAGCCTCTCGGCTTTCTCATTTATTTTTCGCTGATGATGTCCTCCTCTTTGCCGAAGCTAACTTTGCTTCTACTGCGCTGCTTAAGGATGGGCTGAACATGTTCTCTAGTTGGTCTGGTTTGAGGCTGAACTTGAACAAGAGTGAGATTTTCTTCGCGGGGGGATCGGAGGACCTACGGGCTCAGATTCTACACTCTCTCGGCTTTCAGGAAGGTATGTTACCCTTCCGTTATCTGGGCGTTCCTAGCATTGCTTCCAGACTTCGCAAAGTCGACTGTAACTCGTTGGTTAACTCTATCACTGTTAGAGCCCAATCTTGGTGCCATCGTTTTTTATCTTTTGCTGGTCATCTCCAGCTCATCAAGTCGGTCTTGCATGCCATTCATGTATTCTGGGCCAGCATTTTTACGCACCCTAAATCTGTTCTATCTAAGATTGAATTGATACTCAGACAGTTTCTATGGAAAGGGCCTGACCTGGGTGTGGGTGGGGCTAAGGTACCGTGGGTTGATGTCTGTCGTCCAAAGGAGGAAGGTGGTTTGGGTATTCGTAAACTCTTAGATTATAATCGTGCTGCGATGCTTAAACACATATGGATTCTCTTCTCTGATAAGGAATCACTTTGGTGTAAATGGATTCATTCGACTTTTCTGAAGAACAAGAACTTCTGGATTGTTACAAAGCCAACTTTTTGTTCGTGGGCTTGGAAGAAAATCCTCGACCTCCGCTTGGACTTCCAGTCTCAGTTTCATTGGCGTATCGGGAATGGGGGCTCTACCTCCTTCTGGTTTGATCACTGGCACCCTAGGGGCCCTCTTTATAAGCTATTCACGGACAGGGACATCTATTGCTCTAGCATCCCGAGAAAAGCTTCGGTCTTGGAGTTCCTATCCTCCACTCCTCCTCCTTCTCGTGTGCTGGATGCTATAAATTCTTGGACTGACGTGATGCCTTCTCTTGATCCCGGGAAGCCTGATCGGTTTTTGTGGTTGGGTCACCACTCTGGCATTTTTTCGATAGTGTCTACGTGGAACCTGATCCATCATAGAGGGAAGGCTGTCCCCTGGCACTCCTTCATTTGGGACAATTGCATTGCCCCCCGTCATGCTTTTCTATTGTGGCTTATCACTCTAAATAGGCTCCCTACCCATGTACTTTTGCTCAGTTATCGCGGAATCATGGATGGTTTGTGCGCCTTTTGTCGTTGTAAGCCGGACTCCATCGACCATTTGTTCTTTGGCTGTAGCATTACGGGATCCCTCGCTCAGTTTTGGGCCTCTAAATGTAACCTTGTTTGGCTCAACCGGTGTTGGCAAGAAAATCTCTTCTGGGTTTCTAAGCATATCAGCGGGCACCTATTCCATCAGAAGATTGCTCGATTTTCCTTTGGTGCACTCTGCCACCTTATTTGGATCGTAAGAAATCATATTCTCTTCCGAGATCAATCCCTCTTTATGCCAGCGCTTGAAAAGCACCTTACCAAGACTGTTAGGGATAAAGCATTGTCCCTCAAACCTGTTGGTGACACCCCTCCCAACCGGAGATTGCAACGTAACTAGGGGCTACCTCAGTCGATTTTCGAGTGATGTCTTGCACTCTTACTGTCTTTTCTTGTTTTGTCTTGCGGCTGTTGTTGGGCCTGTCGCTGTTGTGTTTCCGTCTATGTTTCCGTTGGCTGTTCCGTGGCCATTGTTAGGTCTTGCGCTCTTCGAGCTGCTCTTCCTTTGTTCTGCCATTACACCTTTGCACCCTCCGTGACACGTGCGTGTGTCGCATTGGGTACGAGGTTTTTGTGTTCGGCTGCCTTGTAATTGCGCTTTGGAAAAGTATATACATTTCTTACCTTACCAAAAAAAAAAAAACAACTGCGAAAGATTACCCACCGGCAGGTGGCCTAGTTGGTAAGAACACTATGACCTCTTGGTCACATGTTCAAACCGTGGCGTTCGCGCCAGGGCTAGGTGGCGTTCGTGCTAACACCTGTGTCTTACCCGGAGCGCCGTGGCGGTGGGATCCTGCGGCCTCCCCGAGGACTAGTCGTGCTTCACAGCTGGTTCGAGCGTAAGCTCGTCGGCCGCGCGGAACCTCGGTTATCAAAAAAAAAAAAAAACAACTGCGAAAGATTACTTTTCATTTGCTCGGCTGACACTATTTGGAAAATTACTATTCACTGGAGTTTCTCTCCAGCTTTTACCTGATAGATTCCCGCGGGTAGTGTTCACTCAGCGGAAGTTTGGCTCTCTAGGAGGATCCGACCGTCAGTTGTGGCTATTTTTCGGTATCCCAAGGCGCCTAGAAGTCCTCCTTGATCTGTTCGGTGAGATCATTGCTCAGTGATTTCGATCTTCGTCCCCTGCAGATCTGGTTTTCTAGATGTTCCCTTGTCCTGCGTTCCCCTTCTCTGGCTGAGTTTGTGCTATCCTTGGAAACCCAGCGGGTAGTTTCGGCTATGCTTTGAGACCTGGTTTCGCACTCTTGGGACCCCCCTCTCAACCGTTGAGATCTTCGGTTGGAGCTCCCTTGTTGGCTGGTACGTAAATCTGGCTCTTCGGTGGGTTTTCTCGATTTTCTGGTGCTGTTGTTGTCTCTGTGGATCGGACCGTTATTCTTGGCTGTATCTTGACACCTCTGCTCGGTTATGCTTAACTGTTGATATGTCTGGTGGGATCTCTTGTTGGTTTTCTCCTGTATGCCCCATGGCAGTTCTGTAGTGATGGATTCTATAGATGGAAAAGCTGTGTCTAGAGAGGTATCTCCTTTGCCTCAGTCCCCTGTGGTCATGACGAAAGCTAAGCAGCCTAAGGGGCCTTTGAAGCCCCCAGTTGTTCGCTTTGGCTCGACTGAAACCATCTCGCGGTCTGCTATCCCGGCAGAAACCGCAAAGGTGAACCTCCCGACTCCACTGGTGGTGCGAGTACTTCTGCAATTGGTTCTACCCAGCAAGGACGACGTCCTAACAAACGAAGTCGTAGTCATGGACGAAAATCGTCCAATCCTTCTCGGAAATATTCTACTGAGGCGGGGACTAGTGGTGACCTGCAAGGAAGAGGGGAAGCATTCGCCAAGCCCCTTGTCCGCGAATCTTCGCAACAACCTTCTCAGCGATCTTGGGCTGCTGTTGCTCGATCTGCCGAAAAGGGGTATGCCCTCTCTTACATTCCACCTGCTATGGTTGATGGTAAGTCGATGGTTAGAATCTCTGAGGATATTTTAGAGGATGCCAACCCGAAGTGGATGGAGTGTTTAGTCGGCTACTTTGTTGGCAAAAAGTTACCTTTTAAGATGACTGAGAATGCGATAAAAAATGTGTGGGGGACTCAGGTCGTTGATATCCTAGCTAATGTTGCTGGCTTTTATTTTTTTCATATACCCGATGAAGGCTTTCGTTGAAAAATCTTGGACGGTGGTCCAATTACCAGTCTTAGAGTACCGATGATTCTTCAACAATGGCACCCGGCCTTGAAGCTCAAAAAAGGCCATCATGAGGCTCTACCTGTATGGGTAAAATTGAGAGATATTCCTTTTGCTTTATGGTCTGTATCGGGCATTAGTGCTCTGGCTAGTGCTATTGGTAAACCTTTGTATGTAGACATTCAAACGCAAAGGATGAGGGTGATTTCTTATGCGCGCGTCTGCATCGAGATCAAGGCGACTCAGACTTTACTTGATTCGGTTGATGTCACCTTCGATGGTGAAATTTGGTCGGTTAAGGTTGAATATGAGTGGCGACCATTGTCATGTTCGGTTTGTGGCACTTTTGGCCACAGGTGTGCTCCGACTAGCAATGCACCCACTGCTCTTCCTAAGACCCCAATTGGTGTTGCTACTAATGAGAATGCTTCCCTGGGGGATGGTTTGTGGGAAACAGTCAAGAAAAGGCATGGTGGGGTGCACCCAAGAAACTCTGCATCAGTTGCCTCCCCTGTTCGGGTTTCAGTTGCCCCTGATCCCATACTCAGTTCTGTTTGTGCGGGTAGTCAGTCCCTCCATGACCCGGATACGATCCCCTCAGCCACCTCTGTGACTTCGTCTGACGCGGATGAGAATGAAGGGGATGCGGCCAGCAATGTTGGCAGTGACGATGAGGAGGAACTCCCTTCCCCTGACCCGCCGAATACCGGATTGTGATCTTCCATGCATCAAGGAGAAGTTCCTGACCAAGACACTCGGGATACGACTCCCCCTGCCCCTCCAATTGTTATTATTAACTCCGAGAGCAGCCCTTTGACTGCTAAGGTTGCCAACCCGAAGAAAAAACGGGGCGGCACAAAAAAGCGGTAACCTCTCTCCATCCTTGTACATATGATTTCTGGGGTATGGAATATTAGGGGTCTTGTTGACCCCTTGAAACAATCTGAAATTAGATCCCTCGTTAGATCTAATAACCTTTCTTGTGTTGGCATTGTTGAGACTAAGGTTTATCTGTCTCTTTTTGCAAATATCTCAGGTGGATTGGTCTCGAGTTGGTTGTGGATTTCTAACTATGATTTTTCTTCTCGTGGGAGAATTTGGGTTGGTTGGAACCCTCGAGCGGTGGAACTAGTTGTTCATTCTATGTCTTCTCAGGTGATCCATGGTTATCTTCGGCTTCTATCTTTGAACAAGGCATGCTACATCTCGGTGGTTTATGGAGAACACACGTTTGTTTCTCATCGTGCCTTA
Organism: Lenwebbia sp. NSW1173648; assembly: GCA_029784005.1. Taxonomy (NCBI): domain Eukaryota; kingdom Viridiplantae; phylum Streptophyta; class Magnoliopsida; order Myrtales; family Myrtaceae; genus Lenwebbia; species Lenwebbia sp. NSW1173648. The sequence continues at coordinate 12,493,561 of JARCGZ010000013.1, forward strand.
TGGTCTGACCTTGTTCAGTGGGGTCTCCTCTTCGCTGCTGTTCCGTGGCTGGTGATTTTAATGCCATACGTGATCATTCTAACAGACTTGGCAGCTCCAATGCTTGGATCCCTGCTTTTGATGAGTTTGGTACTTGTTTAGCTCAAGCCGGACTCAATGATCTTAGATATGTTGGACACATATATACTTGGGCAACCTTCTCTGGTGCGCTTCGTAAGCAGAGGAAGATTGACAGAGTCCTCATTAATGAACAGTGGAGTAGAGAATTCTCCTTTTCTGAAGCCACATTTTTGGCACCTGGGGTGTCTGATCATACTCCTATGATTATAAAAATTGTGCCCCCCACTTCATCTAGAAAGCCCTTCAAGTTCTTCAACTATTCGATGTCTCATCCATCTTTCTCGGCTATTGTCTCTCAAGTGTGGGCGTCCCAGCTCTCGGGCACTCCAATGTTCACTTTATGCCAGAAGCTTAAGAGTCTTAAAGGGCGTCTTAAACAACTTAACAGAGATTCTTTCTCTGATATCTCGAACTGCACCTCTCAGGCCAGGTTAGCTTTGACTTCTACTCAGGATGCACTTGCCATTGATCCCCTTAATTAGGCTTTGGCGAATCACGAGAAGGAGCAGCTCCATTTCTTCTCTGAGCTTAGGCTTCAAGAGGAATCATTCTTCAAACAAAAATCGGGGATCAAATGGTTGAATGAAGGGCATCCTCTCGGTTTCTAGCAATGAAGGGGCTGCCATCACTGACCCGAGTTTGGTCCAACGCCATATTGTCTCACACTTTGAGATTCTTTTAGCTGCTGGCCCGCCGCTTATTCAGCCTGACACTTCGGTTATTAGGGCTGTCATTGCTCGCGTTCTTGATGATAACTAGGCCCGGTTCCTCTCCAGGGCGGTGACGGACATGGAGATCCGCAACACTCTCTTCTCCCTTGCTAAAGGTAAAGCTCCGGGCCCTGATGGCTTCAATGTCGATTTCTTTACTTCGTCTTGGGATATTGTGGGTCCGTCTGTCATTTCAGCGGTTAAGGATTTCTTTGAGTCCGGTTGCTTGCTTAAGGAGCTCAACTCAACTATTCTTACACTTGTGCCCAAGATCCCGAATGCCTCATCTATGAATGACTTTTGGCCTATTGCATGCTGCAACACGATTTATAAATGCATTACCAAGATTTTGGCAAATAGAATTGCATGTGTACTGCCTACTATCATTAGCCCTCCCTAGAACGCATTTGTTAACGGGCGGAGAATCAGTGACAATATCCTCCTTGCCTAGGAACTTTTTGCTGGTTTTCACCATGTGCCTTACTTACCTAAATGTGCTATCAAGGTTGATTTTTAGAAGGCCTATGATACTATTGACTGGGCTTTCCTTGAGCTCGTATTACAAACTTTTGGCTTCCCTCGGTTGTTCATTAAGCTTGTCATGGAGTGCGTCTCTTCCCCAAAGTTCTCTATCGCCATTAATGGTGAGCTTCACGGGTTCTTTGCTAGTGGCAGAGGTATTTGTCAAGGGGATCCCATGTCTCCCTACCTCTTCACGCTGGTCATGGAAATCTTTACTGGCATCATCAACGCTCAGACTCGGCTTGTGGGGTTCAAATACTATTGGAGGTGTAAGGCTTCTAGCCTAACTCATTTGGTTTTTTGCTGATGATGTCCTCTTGTTTGCGGAGGCCAATGTGACTTCCGCCGCTCTCCTGAAGGAAGGCCTTGATATCTTCTCTGGGTGGTCGGGTCTCAAACCGAACGTCGAAAAAAGTGACATTTTCTTCTCGGGTGGAACGGCGGTGTCGCGGGCTCACATCCTGCAATGCTTCGGTTTCCAAGAAGGTACGCTGGCTTTTCGGTATCTCGGGGTACCTGTCATTGACTCGCGGCTTAGTATATCTGACTGTATTCATCTGGTGAACTCGATAACCGCTAGAGCTCGTTCTTGGTCTCAACGCTTCTTATCCTTTGCTGGACGTTTACAACTGATTAAGTCAGTCCTTCATGCTATGCATGTCTTTTGGGCTAGTGTCTTCGCCATCCCTTTGTCGGTTTTATCAAGGATTGAGTTGATCCTCAGACAATTTCTCTAGAAAGGTCCGGACCTTGGTGTTGGTGGCGCCAAAGTCTCTTGGAATGATGTATGCCACCCGAAAAATGAAGGTGGGCTTGGTATACGTAGGCTTATTGATTGCAATCGTGCGGCCATGCTTAAACATATTTGGGTGCTCTTTACCGATAAGGAATCTTTATGGTGCAAGTGGATTCACTCCACCTTTCTGAAAAATAAAAATTTCTGGGTTGCTGCAAAGCCAACATTTTGCTCTTGGGCATGGAAAAAATACTTGATATGTGCCAAGAATTTCATCAGCAATTTATTTGGCGGATTGGTAATGGAGCTTTGGTCTCATTTTTGTTTGATTGGTGGCACCAGAGAGGCCCCCTTTATAAGCTATTCTCGGCAAGGGATATCTACCGTTCTAGAATTCCGAGAAGTGCTTCTGTGCGGGACTTCTATTTGCTGGATGGGCAACCGTCAAACGTGCGTGATACTATATACTCCTGGACGGATGAAATCCCCAATCCTACCGAGGTGAGGAGTGATTGGCTATTATGGCAAGGACATCCTTCGGGTGTGTTTTCCACGTCTTCGATTTGGGAGCTTATCAGACGTAGGGGACTGAGTGTTCCCTGGAGCTCATTTGTTTGGGACCGAATCATCGTACCAAGACATAGCTTTTTACTGTGGCTCATATCTCTCAATAGGCTTCCAACCCAGGTACTTCTATTGTCATACCATAGAATCACAGAAGGTGCTTGTGCTTATTGTCACTCTCGACCTGACTCTGTCGATCATTTATTTTTCGGTTGTGCTATCACTAGTACCCTTGCCTTCTTTTGGGCTGCTAATTGTAATTTATCTTGGCGGAATGGCTCGTGGCAAGAAAATCTACAATGGGCGATCCGGTACATTGGTGGCAACAATTTCCACCAGCGCATTGCTCGTTTTTCCCTAGGTGCACTCGGCCATATCATCTGGTCGGGACGGAACCACATCCTCTTCAGGAATCGCCCTCTTTTTGTGCCGTCCCTTCGCAACCACCTCATCAAGGTCGTTAGGGACAAAGGCCTCACGTTTAAACCGGTTGAGGACACTCCTCGCAACAGGAGAATTCAAGTCAAGTGGGGCATCTCTTCCTCCATTTTTGAGTGATTTCTTGCACTGCTTTGGCTGCTGCTTTGGCTGTTTTGCTCGCTGTTCCCACGTTGGCTGCTATTTTGGCCTTTCTCTATGCTGTTGCGCTCTTGTAACTCCTTTTGATTTGCCGGTACACCTTTGTACCTGTCGGGACACCCTTTGTGTCGCCTCCGGTCCGAGGTTTTTGTGTCCGGCTCCCCCCACTGTATATGTTGTGCGTTGAAAAGTATATATACATCTTACCCTTACAAAAAAAAAACAACTGCGAAAGCTTTATAACTTTTCATTCGGGCTAAGACGCGTGCACGTACTGTTCACGCGCGGTTGAAAATGCTCCTGCCGCCTGTTCACGTGGTTACTGTTCACCCGCCCGCATGTTCTTGATTCCGGCCGATTGGACCGTTGGATCAGGCTGATTTTTTGTGTGACAGATCGTCACAACCCCTGCTCTTTCTCCACCGTTCGGATCTTCTTTAGAAGCTCTCTAACTCACGGTGGATCAGATCTACCAGCTCCAGTTTATTCTCGGGCAAATCTGGTGTACCTTAGCTGTTCTTGGCTCTTCCGACTGTTTTAACCGTTGGATCAAGCTGCATTTTGGTGACGGTGATTGTCACTACCTCTTATCTGATTCCACCGTTCAGATTCTCGTCCAAAGCTACCTTCAACACTGGCCAACAGATCTACAGAAGCTGGTTTCCTTTGCTTTCTGGTACGTTTTCTCTAACTCTTACATGGAATTCTTGGTGGTCTCTGGCCTTCTCACTGGCACCTTGGGCAGTGTTTGGAACCTTAAAGGGGCCTCTGTCATTTTAATTCTGCTGCACAGTTCTCTTGTAATTGGCTGCCTTGCACTCCTTTGACTGGTTGGTGGTGTGGGTTTATTACTGAATGGTTGTTGGAGCTACTGTGTTTCTGCTGTGAATCCTTGCAATGGCTTATAGTGATGAGGTAATTGCCTCCACTTTTCCTGAAAACAACCCACAGTAGTTGACAGACATTGTTGACCCGGCTGGTGGTCTAAATGTGACGGTCAATAAAGGGAAAGCTGCTGTTGATGCTGCTGTTAGTGAGGCTGCTGCTGTTAATGGTGGGGAAGGTTTGGAAACTACTCGATTGGTTGAGCGTGACCCCAGGCGAAACCGCAGCAGGGGAAGATCGAAGGGGAGGAAGTCTAGGCCTCCTATTACACAATCTGGTGACCAAAAAGGCCACTCTCATGCTGGACCCTCTGGTGGCCGAACGGTGAGCAGACCCCCCTCTACTGTGGATGTCGTTAAAGGAGACTGGAGGAGCAAAAGTAGGCCCAAAGTAACACGTGGTCAGCCTCGTTCATGGCTAATGTAGCTAGACTCATGACTAAGGGATATAATCTCACTTATAGTGCCCCGTCATTGTTGGATGGGGAGCCTATTGTGGATATCACTCCGGACATTGTGGCGGCTGAAAATCCGCTATTGAAAGAATGTGTTGTTGGTCGATTCCTAGGGAGAAAGCTCTACTTCAAGCTGACGAAAGAAGTGATCAAAAAAACTTGGGGGCCTCAAGTTGTGGATATTCGTCTTCATGACAGTGGTTACTACTTCATTCGTATACCGGATGAACTGTTTAGGAGGAAAGTATTGGAAATGGGTCCTATATCGATCCAAAATTGTACGATGATGCTCCAAGCTTGGCATCCGAAGTAGAAGCTCAAGAAGGATGCTCACGACACCCTCCCGATCTGGATTAGGCTAAGAGATGTTCCGCTATCTCTCTAGTCGCAATCGGGACTTGGTCGCATTACAAGTGCCTTTGGCAACCCATTATATGGGGACGCTCAGATGGACGGAATGAAGAGGCTCTCCTATGCCCGTGTATGCGTGGAAATCAATGCGAATCAGCCCCGCCTTCAATCGCTTAAGATTCGCTGGGATGGTGAACTCATTCCAATTGCAATAGAGTAGGAATGGAACCCTATTTCTTGTGAATCCTGTGGAGTCTTTGGCCACAAAGTAGGGGCTCATGGATTCCCTTGTGCTAAGGCAAATGAAACACCGGCTAACAAAGTTGATGCTACCTCCTCTCGACCCCCAACTGAAGAGTGGCAGCAGGTTCGTAGGAAGGGTGGGCGAAGCAGCTTGGGGCCTTCGCAACTCCCTCCCCAAGCTGAGGGGATACTCCTACAAACTATGGCTAATTTGGTGAGGATGGATACTGCACTTCCTCTTGCTGACCTTCCCGTCCAAGATCCAACCGATCATGCTCCAGCTGGGGTGAACCCTGCAGCCACCGTTCAGCCCCAAGCTCCTATTCTGCTGCAGCAGCCGATCTCTTCAGACCCATCCTCACAAGTCTCCTTATCGCGGGACTCCGCCATCCAGCTGATTGAACTCGAATTAGATGCTGATAATAGGGAGGAAATCGCCACTGATTCTGAGGAGGGCATCTCTTCCCCATCCCCTCCGGTCACTAGATCGAGAATGACGGTGTATGCTCTACCGGAATTAGCTAATGCTCAAGCCTTGGAAGTCCCCTCTCTCGGAGATGGAAATAGCGCCTCTTCCTCTAAGACTATCAAGCCCAACTCTAGGAGGAAGAAAGGAAGGCAAAAATGGTAACTTCACCTCTCTATCCTTGTAAATATGTTGATAGGAGTTTGGAATATTAGGGGTCTTGTTGATCCTCTTAGACAGGCTGAAGTTCGAGCCCTCATTAGGAGTCATCGTCTTTATTGCATTAGCATTTTGGAGACGAAAGTGAAAGAATCTCATTTTGGGATCATCTCTACTGGTTTAGTTCCTGGATGGCGATGGGTAGCCAATTATGAATTCTCCCCTAGGGGTAGGATATGGATTGGCTAGGACCCCCGGATGATTAATCTACTTGTTTTATCTGCCTCGGCCTAGTTGATTCATTCCCGTATTAGATTCACCACTTTGAATAAATCTTGTCTCCTCTCGTTTGCTTATGGTGATCATACTTTTACGTCGCTGAGAGCCCTATGGGCCGATCTTATTCGCCTTAGTGATTGTGTGGAGCGTTGGATGGAAGCCGGAGATTTCAATGCCATTAGAGATCATACTGATAGAATGGGTGGCTCTAACGACTGGATTCCTGCTTTTGACGAGTTTGGGGAATGTCTTCATCAGACAGCTTTGGATGATCTTAGATACGTTGGTCATAGGTTCACTTGGTCCACCTCCTCGGGGGACTCAAGGAAACAACGCAAGATCGATCGGGTTCTCATCAATGAAGCTTGGAGCCACACTTTCTCTTTCTCGGAAGCCACATTCTTGGCCCCTGGTATTTCTGATCATACTCCCATGGTGGTCAGAATCATGCATACTCCCACCTCTAGCAAGCCATTTAAGTTCTTTAACTTTTGGATCTCTCATCCCTCCTTCAAGGATATTGTTCTGCAGGTTTGGAACACTCCAATTGGTGGCACTCCTATGTTTGTGGTTTGTAACAAACTCAGGCTTCTCAAGTGTCGTCTCAAACAGCTAAATAGGAGTACTTTCTCTGACATTTCAGAACGCACAGAACATGCCAGGGTAGAACTCTCTGTGGTTCAAGATGCACTTGAACTTGATATTGCGAACCGGGCCCTTCTTGACCGCGAAGTGGAGTGCCTTCGGACCTTCTCTACTCTTAGACTTCAGGAGGAGTCCTTCTATAAGCAAAATTCAAGAATCAGGTGGCTCGAGGAAGGTGATATGAACACTAGATATTTCCACCACTTTGTTAACAAGAGGAGACTCCACAACTGTATCATTTCGGTCTCAGACTCGGCGGGTCAGCTTCTGACTTAACCTATTCTGGTTCGGAACCACATTACTCGGCATTTTCAAGACTTGCTTAATGGGGAATCCACTTCCTCTCGACTTGGCCTACTTGAAGTCCGTGGTTTTATTCGTCGCACATTGGATGATGTCCAAATTGAGTCTCTCTCGCGGCAAGTAACGGACGAGGAAATACGTAGCACCCTCTTCTCATTGGCAAAAGGTAAAGCTCCTGGACCCGATGGCTTCAGTGTTGAGTTTTTTTATATCTTCTTGGGATGTTGTTGGACCTTCCATTGTTCTGGCTATTAAGGATTTCTTTAGGTCTAGACGCTTGCTTAAAGAAACCAATGCAACTATTTTATCTCTTGTTCCAAAGATTCCTAATGCTCTAACTATGCATGATTTTCGGCCGATCGCATGTTGTAATACCATTTACAAATGCATCACCAAGCTCTTAGCCAACCGGATTGCTCCTTTACTGCCTTCCATCATCTCTCCATCCCAAACGGCTTTTGTTAAGGGTAGAAGGATTAGTGACAATATCATGCTAGCCCAAGAGTTGTTTGCGAATTTTCATCATGAGCCATATCTACCCAAATGGGCTATTAAGGTTGATTTCCGTAAAGCTTATGACACCGTCGATTGGGCCTTCCTTGAGTTGGTTCTTCAAGCCTTTCGATTTTCAGATTTCCTCATTAGACTTATAATGGAATGTGTCTCAACACCCAAGTTCTTAGTTGCTATTAATGGGGAGCTCCACGGATTTTTCTCGAGTTCTAGAGGCATTCGGCAGGGTGACCCACTATCCCCGTATCTCTTCACATTGGTTATGGAAGTTCTCTCCGATATCCTACACTCGAAGACACTCTTACTAGGCTTCAAGTTCTTCTGGCGTTGCAAACCCTCTCGGGTTTCACATCTTTTCTTCGCCAACGATGTACTCTTGTTCGCCGAGGGAAACATTGAAACGGTCAAGCTACTGAAGGAGGGGCTGGATATCTTCTCTAGTTGGTCGGGCCTCAAGCTTAATCCTTTGAAAAGCGAGATATTTCATTCGGGGGGAAATCCTATCTCACGAGAGCAGATTCGTCATTGCCTGGACTTCCAAGAAGGTACCCTTCCTTTTCGATACCTAGGAGTTCCAGTTATTGCTTCTAGACTTCGCAAGTCTGATTGTGATGCTCTAGTAAACTCTATTACTGCTAGAGCTCGGTCGTGGTCCCAGAGATACTTATCTTATGCTGGGTGCCTACAGCTCTTAAAATCTATTTTGCACTCTATTCATGTGTATTGGGCCACAGTTTTCACTCTTCCTAAGTCGGTCAGCTTATACTTAGGCAATTCCTTTGGAAGGGTCCTGACTTAGGTGTGGGGGGGACAAGGTTTCTTGGAGAGATATTTGCCTTCCCAAAGAGGAGGGTGGCTTGGGGATACGTAGGCTCTTTGATTGCAACACGGCAATGATTCTAAAGCATATTTGGAGTCTCTTTACTGATAAAGAGTCCTTATGGTGTAAATGGATCCATTCCACTTTCCTTAAGAACACGAGTTTTTGGGTAGCCACTAGACCCACCTTATGTTCTTGGACTTGGAAGAAAATACTAGACCTCCGTTAGGACTACTCCACTCAATTCACTTGGAGGATCGGTAACGGGCATTCCACATCTTTCTGGTTTGACCATTGGCATGACAAAGGACCCCTCTTTAAGCTGTTCACGGCTGGAGACATATACCGTTCCAAGATCCCTCGAGAGATCCCGGTTAGAGACTTCTTCCTTACCTCCTGGCCACTGTCCATCGCGCTTGATTTACTGCTACCGTGGATGGAGCCAGCACCTTCTTTTGTGGATGATAAGGATGATAGCCTTGCTTGGGTGAACCATACATCTGGACAGTTCTCGGTTAAGTCAGCTTGGAAATTGATCAGACGCAAGGGCCGGCATACTTGGTGGCATTCTTTTGTGTGGGATAGGGCCTTCTCTTCGCAGGATGCATTCTTACTGTGGCTAGCCTCCCACAACTGACTGCCTACTCAGGTTCTCTTGCTCCAGTACCGCAGAATTGATGACGGATCGTGTGCATTTTGTCGACGTCGACCGGACTCAGTTAATCATCTATTCTTTGGCTGCCCTATTACGCATGGCTTAGCATCTATCTGGGCATCCAAGTGTAATCTTATTTGGCACAATCGTTCTTGGGATGATCACATTCGTTGGGCCAAACAACATATAGGTGGCCGTTCCTTTGCTCACCGAATTGCTAGGTTTGCTTTTGGTGCATTATGCCATATTATTTGGTCTGAGCGTAACAATATCCTATTCCGTAACAAACCTCTTTTTGTACCGGCCTTTATCTTGCATCTCACCAAGATGGTTAAAGATAAAGCTATTTCTCTTGGTCACATTCGAGACCACCCTCGCAACAGATTATTACAGCTGAATTGGGGCCTCTCCCCCTCTATCTTTGATGGAAATCATCATGCATTATAGCTGCTGCATCATATCATTCTCCCCTTTTATATTTCGCATTGTTGTGTCGGGTCTTTGGCCTTCTTGCTGGTGCTTCTGCTGCTCCGTTGACAACCGCGCCCTTGCTTATGTGGGCCACCTCTCCCTCTCTCCCGCCATTGTGTTGAGACGCTGCTGCTGCTCCTTTGCCCCTTCCATGAAGACGCTGCATTGCCTGGACTCATCCTCCCACTTCTCTACTTGTGCCTTCGGGACTGCCCACCTATTATTGTTCTGGCTGGTGACTCTCTGGATGCTGCTCATCTGCTGTTTTCATCTCCATATAGCTGTTGCAAGCTTTTGACCACTGTTTTGGCATTACGTAGCTAGTTCTCTCTTCGTTTAGCTAGTTCTTCCTATGTTTTTCATGCTTGTTGGTGGCCCTTGGCCCTTGCTTAGTGCGCTTTTGACGCTACCTTGTATCTTCCAACCGGTTCACCGTTGAACCCTCCTTGACACATTTGGTGCCATCTTCGGTTCATGGTTTTTGTGTCCGGTTTTCCTTGTAACTAGCCCTTTGAAAAGTCTATACATACTTACCTTACCCAAAAAAAAAAAAAAAACAACTGCGAAAGCTGCAAAGCCAACATTTTGCTCTTGGGCATGGAAAAAAATACTTGATATGCGCCAAGAATTTCATCAGCAATTTATTTGGCAGATTGGTAATGGAGCTTTGGTCTCGTTTTGGTTTGATTAGTGGTACCAGAGAGGCCCCCTTTATAAGCTATTCACGGTAATGGATATCTACCGATCTAGAATTCCGAGAAGTGCTTCTGTGCGGGACTTCTATTTGCTGGACGGGCAACCGTCAATTGTGCGTGATACTATAAACTCCTGGACGGAAGAAATCCCCAATCCTACCGAGGTGAGGAGTGATCAGCTATTATGGCAGGGACATCCTTCGGGTGTGTTTTCCACGTCTTCGGCTTGGGAGCTCATCAAAAGTAGGGGATTGAGCGTTCCCTGGAGCTTGTTTGTGCGGGACCGAAGCATTGCACCAAGACATAGCTTCTTGCTGTGGTTCATATCTCTCAATCGGCTTCCAACCCAAGTACTTCTACTGACATACCATAGAATCTCGTATGGTGCTTGTGCTTATTGTCGCTCTCGACCAGACTCTGTTGATAATTTATTTTTCGGTTGTGCTATCACTAGTACCCTTGCGCTCTTTTGGGCTGCTAATTGTAATTTATCTTGGCGGAATGGCTCGTGGCAAGAAAATCTATAATGGGCGATCCGGTACATTGGTGGCAACAATTTCCACCAGCGCATTGCTCGTTTTTCCCTGGGTGCACTTTGCCATATCATCTGGTCGGAACGGAACCACATCCTCTTCACGAATCGCCCTCTTTTTGTGCCGGCCCTTCGCAACCACCTCATTAAGGTTGTTAGGGATAAAGGCCTCACATTCAAACCGGTTGAGGACACTCCTTGCAACAGGAGAATTCAAGTCAAGTGGGGCATCCCTTCCTCCATTTTCGAGTGATTCCTTGTACTGCTTTGGCTGCTGCTTTGGCTATTTTGCTCGTTGTTTCCATGTTGGTCGCTATTTTGGCCTTTCTCTATGCTGTTGCACTCTTGTAACTCCTTTTTGATTAGCCAGTTCACCTTCGCACCTGCTGGGACACCCTCTTGTGTCGCCTCAGGTCCGAGGTTTTTGTGTCCGGCTACCCCCGCTTTGTATGTTGTGTGTTGAAAAGTATATATACATCTTACCCTTACCAAAAAAAAAAACAACTGCGAAAGCATGTGGGCGTCACAGATTTCGGGCACTCCAATGTTCACTTTATGCCAGAAGCTTAAGAGTCTTAAACGGCGTCTTAAACAACTCAACAGAGATTCTTTCTCTGATATGTCAAACCGCACCTCATAGGCCAGGTTAACTCTGACTTCTACTTAGGATGCACTTGCCATTGATCCCCGTAACCAGGTTTTGGCGAATCACGAGAAGGAGCTGCTCCATATTTTCTCTGAGCTTAGGCTTCAAGAGGAATCATTCTTCAAACAAAAATCGAGGATCAGATGGTTGAATGAAGGGGATCTTAACACGAAGTACTTTCACCATTTTGTCAACAAAAGACACCTCCATAACCACATCCTCTCGGTCTCTGACAATGAAGGGGCTGCCATCACTGACCCAAGTTTGGTCCAACGCCATATTGTCTCACACTTTGAGATTCTTCTAGTTGCTGGCCCACCGCTTATTCAGCCTGACACTTCGGTTATTAGGGCTGTCATTGCTCACGTTCTTGATGGTAACCAGACCCGGTTCCTTTCCAGGGAGGTGACGGACATGGAGATCTGCAACACTCTCTTCTCCCTTGCTAAAGGTAAAGCTCCGGGCCTTGATGGCTTCAATGTCGATTTCTTTACTTCGTTTTGGGATATTGTGGGTCTGTCTGTTATTTCAGCGGTTAAGGATTTCTTTGAGTCCGGTTCCTTGCTTAAGGAGCTCAACTCTACTATTCTTACACTTGTGCCCAAGATCCCGAATGCCTGATCTATGAATGACTTTCGGCCTATTGCATGCTGCAACACGGTTTATAAGTGCATCACCAAGATTTTGGCAAATCGAATTGCATGTGTGCTGCCTTCTATCATTAGCCCTCCCCAGAACGCATTTGTTAAAGGGTGGAGAATCAGTGACAATATCCTCCTTGCCCAGGAACGTTTTGCTGGTTTTCACATGTGCCTTACTTGCCAAAATGTGCTATCAAGGTTGATTTTCAGAAGGCCTATGATACTATTGACTGGGCTTTTCTTGAGCTCGTATTACAAACTTTTGGCTTCCCTCGGTTGTTCATTAAGCTTGTCATGGAGTGCATCTCTTCCCCAAAGTTCTCTATCGCCATTAATGGTGAGCTTCACGGTTTCTTTGCTAGTGGCAGAGGTATTCGTCAAGGGGATCCCATGTCTCCCTACCTCTTCACGCTGGTCATGGAAATCTTTACTGCCATGATCAATGCTCAAACTCGGCTTGCGGGGTTCAAATACTATTGGAGGTGTGTGGCTTCTAACCTAACTCATTTGTTTTTTTGCTGATGATGTCCTCTTGTTTGCGGAGGCCAATGTGACTTCCATCGCTCTCCTGAAGGAAGGCCTTGATATCTTCTCTGGGTGGTCGGGTCTCAAACCGAACGTCGACAAAAGTGACATTTTCTTCTCGGGTGGGACGGCAGTGTCGCGGGCTCACATCCTGCAATGCTTCGGTTTCCAAGAAGGTACGCTACCTTTTCGGTATCTCGGGGTACCTGTCATTGCCTCGCGGCTTAGTAAATCTGACTGTATTCATCTGGTGAACTCGATAACCGCTAGAGCTCGTTCTTGGTCTCAACGCTTCTTATCCTTTGCTAGACGTTTACAACTGATTAAGTCGGTCCTTCATGCTATGCATGTCTTATGGGCTAGTGTCTTCACCATCCCTTTGTCGGTTTTATCAAGGCTTGAGTTGATCCTTAGACAATTTCTCTAGAAAGGTCCGGACCTTGGTGTTGGTAGCGCCAAATCTCTTGGAATGATGTATACCGCCCAAAAAATGAAGGTGGGCTTGGTATACGTAGGCTTATTGATTGCAATCGTGCGGCCATGCTTAAACATATTTGGGTGCTCTTTACCGATAAGGAATCTTTATGGTGCAAGTGGATTCACTCCACCTTTCTGAAAAACAAAAATTTCTGGGTTGCTGCAAAGCCAACATTTTGCTCTTGGGCATGGAAAAATATACTAGATATGCGCCAAGAATTTCATCAGCAATTTATTTGCGGAGTGGTAATGGAGCTTTGGTCTCGTTTTGGTTTGATTGGTGGCACCAAAGAGGCCCCCTTTATAAGCTATTCACGGCAAGGGATATCTACCAATCTAGAATTCTGAGAAGTGCTTCTGTGCGGACTTCTATTTGCTGGATGGGCAACCGTCAATTGTGCGTGATACTATAAACTCATGGACGGAAGAAATCCCCAATCCTACCGAGGTGAGGAGTGATTGGCTGTTATGGCAAGGACATCCCTCGGGGTGTGTTTTCCACGTCTTCGGCTTGGGAGCATATCAGAAGTAGGGGACTGAGTGTTCCCTGGAGCTCATTTGTGTGGGACCGAAGCATTGCACCAAGACATAGCTTCTTGCTGTGGCTCATATCTCTCAATCGGCTTCCAACCCAGGTACTTCTACTGATATACCATAGAATCTCGGATGGTGCTTGTGCTTATTGTCGCTCTCGACCAGACTCTGTCGAATCATTTATTTTTCGGTTGTGCTATCACTAGTACCCTTGCGCTCTTTTAGGCTGCTAATTGTAATTTATCTTGGTGGAATAGCTCGTGGCAAGAAAATCTACAATGGGCGATCCGGTACATTGGTGGCAACAATTTCCACCAGCGCATTGCTCGTTTTTCCCTGGGTGTACTCTACCATATCATCTGGTCGGAACGGAACCACATCCTCTTCAGGAATTGTCCTCTTTTTGTGCCGGCCC
>JARCGZ010000013.1:12512500-12527500 GCA_029784005.1 Lenwebbia sp. NSW1173648
TGGATCAAACGGAGCATCTCTACGTAAATGGATGGACGACCCGTGCATCGCGTGGCTCCCCCTCACGCAAGCATCATGGCCGAGTGAATTGGCCATTGAGCATGAATCGGTGAACGACCCATGGGCATGAATGAGCAACAATGTTGTGATGATTATACGATGATCGAGTGATGATTGAGTCCCGATCGAGCCAAAGATCAAACCATGATCGAGGCCTTAACGCTTCGAGGGGAGGGGAGATTGAGGTGAGATAGGGTCGAGATCAAAGCGACGATTCAGCCATGATCGACACATGATCTTGCTGTCGCGGCTAGCGTTGCGGATGAGCCATGATTTTGTGAATTGGTGAACGACCCTTGAGCATTGATGAGCCAACGATCACGTCGCGATTGGGCGATGATTGAGTAAAGATTGAGTCCCGGTCGAGCCAACATCAAACCATGACCGAGGCCTTAACCGGCCGAGGGGAGGGGCGATTGAGGCGAGATATGGTCGAGATCGAAGCCATGTCTAAGCCATGATCGGCACATGATCTTGGTGTTTCGCGTCTAGCGGTGCGGATGTGGCCTTGTTTGATGAGTCCATGTGCTCCTTGAGTTCTCATGCTTGATGAGTCATGGATTGGTCGGCTTGGTTTACTTCCAGTGTACGCGATGGCGTGTGAGAGATGATAAGAATGTGTGTGTTGGCAGGCTCCGTGCTGGTGCATCGAACTGCTTCCCTCACTTTCGATCAAGTTTTGCTCCATGAGCTAATGTGGATGCAAAAATCGGGTTCCTATGTTGCATACCTATTGTGACGGAAATTTGTGCCTATTGTTGTCCTTTTCAACGCGGTATCCTCTTTGGGTGCTCGGTTGGACTAGATAGTGGGGCTTGTGTTCCATGGACATCTCATTTGATTGTTCGAATGGACGACGAGTGCTTTACTTGTTCTCTCGGATGCGGGACCTTCTTGATGGGTGTTGGGTCATCGGCCCTTGTTCCCAATCTCAAGCGTTTATCGCTTTACTGGAATGACGCTCTTGCCTTGTCTTTGACCGCGTGGAGCTCTCGGGCTTCATGATGGATCATGCTTGGCGGACGTCGTAAAGGAATGCTACCTGGTTGATCCTGCCAGTAGTCATATGCTTGTCTCAAAGATTAAGCCATGCATGTGTATGTATGAACTAATTCATACGGTGAAACTGCGAATGGCTCATTAAATCAGTTATAGTTTGTTTGATGGTATTTGCTACTCGGATAACCGTAGTAATTCTAAAGCTAATACGTGCAACAAACCCCGACTTTTGGAAGGGATGCATTTATTAGATAAAAGGTCAACGCGGGCTTTGCCCGTTGCTCTAATGATTCATGATAACTTGACGGATCGCACGGCTATCGTGCCGGCGATGCATCATTCAAATTTCTTCCCTATCAACTTTCGATGGTAGGATAGTGGCCTACTATGGTGGTGGCGGGTGACGAATAATTAGGGTTTGATTCTGGAGAGGGAGCCTCAGAAACGGCTACCACATCCAAGGAAGGCAGCATGCGCGCAAATTACCTAATCCTGACATGGGGAGGTAGTGACAATAAATAATAATACCAGGCTCTTTGAGTCTAGTAATTGGAATGAGTACAATCTAAATCCCTTAACGAGGATCCATTGGAGGGCAAGTCTGGTGCCAGCAGCCATAGTAATTCCAGCTCCAATAGCGTATATTTAAGTTGTTGCAGTTAAAAAGCTCGTAGTTGGACCTTTGGTTGGGTCGATCGGTCCGCCTCGCGGTGTGCACCGAATGGCTCGTCCCTTCTACCTGCGATACGCTCCTGGCCTTAACTGGCCGGGTCGTGCCTCCAGTGCTGTTACTTTGAAGAAATTAGAGTGCTCAAAGCAAGCCTACGCTCTGTATACATTAGCATGGGATAATATCATAGGATTCCGGTCCTATTGTGTTGGCCTTCGAGATCGATGTAATGATTAACAGGGACAGTCGGGGGAATTCGTATTTCATAGTCATAGGTGAAATTCTTGGATTTATGAAAGACGAACAACTGCGAAAGCATACTTTTCATTTGCGCGCCTGCCACTGTTCACTCGGGCTACTGTTCCTCGCAGATGCTCTCAATCTGCTGGTTCTCGGGTTACTGTTCCCCGCTCGATTTTCAAGCGTTTTTGGCTGATCCGTCCGTTGGTTTGCCACGAATCTTGGTGGCTTTGGTCGCCCCTCCCTCTCAGCCATTCCATACGGTTAGATCTTTGAGTCGAGCTCCCGCCTGGTCTGCTTGGTAGATCTGGTTTTGCTGCGTTTTCCTTCCCCTGTGCGATCTTTGTGGTCGAGTCTCAGTGGGTTCATCCGTCGGATTTAGCTGATTGTTTGTGTCTGGTGTCGACTCTATCTATAACCCTTTTGGGCTGGTTGGATTCTCTCTTGGCTGTTCCTTTTGTGCCCGCTATGACAGAGTAGGGCTCTAAGTATGGCTGTGAATCTTGGTTCTGCTGGGGCATCGCTCCCTCCACAGCCCGCTGTGGCAATGCCGGCTTCCAAACAAGCTAAGATACCATCTCGAACTCCTTCCAATGTTAGATTTGGTGATACTGAAGCTGTCTTGATGCCTAGTGAATCTGCTCAACCCGAGAAAGGAAAATCCACCGTTTTAGTGAACAATGCTAGCACCTCTTCTGCGAGAGTGCAAGCCCAAGAAGCTATGCATTCTAGCAGACGCAGTCGGAGCCGTGGAAGGCGGGGTCGCAGTAGGGGTGTATCAGCTGCCAATCCACCCCCACTAAACCCCTTACCACTACCTTCTCAGCGCTCTTGGGTAGACATTGCAAGGTCAGTTGATGGCTTTGACCTCTCTTACATTCCGCCCTCTATTATTGATGGTAGACCGACTGTGTTAGCCACTGATGCGATTATTGCGGAGGCAAACCCGAAGTGGAAGGAGTGTATTGTCGGCTATTATGTTGGGAGGAAGCTCCCATTCAAAATTACTGAGAATGCTGTGAAAAATAAATGGGGGACTCATGTTGTGGATGTCATGGCTAATGACAATGGGTTCTTCTTTTTTCATGTCCCCGATGATTCGATTCGTCGAAAAATTTTGGATGGTGGCCCGATCACTGTCTTTAGAGTGCCTATGTTCTTGCAACAATGGCACCCAACGCTGAAACTTGTCAAAGGACATCATGATGCCCTTCCCATTTGGGTAAAACTGAGGGATATACCATATACCCTGTGGTCTGCCTCGGGCATTAGTTTGATGGCTAGTGCCATTGGGAAGCCGTTATCTGTGGATAGTCAGACAGCAAGAATGAATATGATCTCTTATGCTCGTGTCTGCATTGAAATCAAGGCCTCCCAAGCCCTGTGCGATTCTGTGGATGTTATTTTGAAGGATGAAAAACACACGATCACCGTGGAGTATGAATGGAAGCCTACTTCTTGCACAGTATGTGGCACCTTCGGCCATAGGTGCAATCCAATGTCTGCCCCTGTTGTTGAGACCCAACCACCAGCAGATGCTGCTGCTTCTCCTCTCGAGGATGCTGGGTGGGAAACAATTACAAAGAGGAAGCACTCCAAGGCCTCTTTGTCAAAGGGATCCCCTGTTTTGGCATCCCCTATGATGAGTTCCCCTACGGTGGCGCCTGATCCCTTGATCCCTGATGCCTGTCATGATGATATGGGGCTGCTTTCCTTGCCGAATGCTGACTCTAGCTCCCAAGCAGAGTCTGGGGACTCTTCTGCTTCTGAAGTTGAAGGTGAAGCAGCTAGTAATGTCGGAAGTGATATTGATGAAGCACCTCCCTCCCCTGGTCCTCCGAATACCAGATTGAGATCCTCGCTGCACCCTGATGGACCGCCTGAGCATAGAAGTCGTGAATCTATCCCCCCAGCTGTTATCTTCAAATCTGACTGCACTCCCACAGCTGCTAAAGCATCTCCCCCCAAGTCTAAAAAGCGGGGAAGCACAAAAAGGCGGTAACTCCTTCCGTCCTTCATGTTTTTTGGTATATGGAATATTAGGGGTCTTGTTAACCCTTTGAAGCAAGCTGAGATTCGTTCTCTTGTTAGAAATAATAACCTTTCTTGTATTGGTATCCTCGAGACGAAGGTTAACCCGTCTCTTTTTGAGAAGATCTCTGCTGTTTTGGTGCCGGGTTGGAGGTGGAGCTCTAACTACTCTCACTCTACACGGGGTCGTATATGGATTGGGTGGAAACCCCAATCGATGGAGCTGACAGTTGTTTCTAAGTCAGCGCAGATCATTCACTGTCATGTGCGTTTTCGGACTTTATTCAAGTCTTGTTATCTTTCTGTGGTTTATGGGGAGCATACGTTTGTCTCCCGGAGGACTCTTTGGGATGATCTGGTTGAGTCCAGCGTGCGATACTCTGCTGACCCCTGGCTGGTCGCTGGTGACTTTAACGCCATTCGACACCATTCGGATAGAATTGGTAGCTCTAACATGTGGATCCCTGCCTTTGATGAATTTGACGCATGCTTGGTCCAAGCGGGGCTTGACGACTTAAGATATGTTGGCCATAGATTCACCTGGTCTACGTCCTCTGGCGCACTTCGGAAGCAAAGGAAGATTGATAGAGTGTTGATCAATGATCGATGGAGTTGTGGTTTTTCTTTCTCGGAGGCCACCTTCCTTGCCCCGGGTGTCTCTGATCACACCCCGATGATTATCAGAATTGCACAACCTGTGCCCTCGAGGAAGCCGTTTAAATTCTTCAATTATTGGATGTCGCATCCATCCTTTTCATCCATCGTCTCTCAGGTGTGGAGTTCCCATGTGTTTGGCTCCCCTATGTTTGAGCTGTGTCAAAAGCTGAAATTGCTCAAGCTTCGACTCAAACAACTCAATAGAGACTCATTCTCTGATATATCGACCCGCACTGCAGAAGCCAGGTCAGCTCTGACCTTGATTCAAGATGACCTTGCCAATGAACCTCACAATCAGGTGCTGGCAGACATTGAAAAGGAGAAGCTCCAGGTCTTCTCTGATCTTAGACTCCAGGAGGAATCTTTCTTCAAACAAAAGTCGAGGATTAGATGGTTGAAGGAGGGTGACCTCAACACGGCGTATTTTCACCACTATGTAAACAAAAGGCATCTCCAAAACCGCATTCTTTCTGCTTCTGACGATGCTAGTGCTGTCCTTAGTGACCCGGTAGCTATTCACACGCATATTGTTTCTCACTTTGAGAACTTGCTGGCTGCGAACTCTCCAACCATTCAGCCTACTGTTGGTGACATCCGGGCTGTTTTACCGCGAGGCCTTGACGATACTCAGTCCCTTTTTCTCGCCCGGGAGGTGACTTCCATCGAGATTCGAAACGCTATGTTCTCCCTTGCTATAGGTAAGGCCCCAGGTCCTGATGGCTTTAATGTTGATTTTTTTAAATCCTCATGGGACATCGTCGGCCCTGTTGTGACGCTTGCTATTAAGGATTTCTTTCGATCGGGTTGTTTGCTAAAAGAGACCAATGCTACTATTCTCACCCTTGTGCCAAAGGTGCCTAATGCTTCGGTTTTGAATGACTTTCGCCCTATCGCCTGTTGTAACACGGTTTACAAGTGTATTACCAAGATCCTGGCTAATAGGATTGCTTGCGTGTTACCCTCCATCATTAGCCCAACCCAAAACGCGTTCGTTAAGGGGAGGAGGATCGCAGATAATATTCTCCTTGCTCAAGAGTTGTTTGCTGGCTTCCACCATGTACCATATTCTCCAAAATGTGCTATTAAGGTGGATTTTCAGAAAGCTTATGATACCCTTGATTGGAGTTTTTTGGAGATGGTTCTCCAGTCCTTTGGATTTCCATGCTTGTTTATTAAGCTCATTATGGAGTGTGTTACTTCCCCTAGATTCTCAGTTGCTATCAATGGGGATCTTCATGGCTTCTTCGCAAGCGGTAGAGGGATCCGACAAGGAGACCCAATGTCTCCATATCTTTTTACTCTGGTTATGGAAGTCTTTACAGGGATACTTAATGCACAGGCTCGGCTCCCAGGTTTCAAGTTCTATTGGCGGTGCAAGCCCACTTGCTTGACTCATCTGTTTTTTGCTGATGATGTGCTCCTTTTCTCTGAGGCGAGTACAGTGTCCACCACTCTCCTTAAGTGTGGACTTGATCTGTTCTCCGGGTGGTCTGGGCTCAAACCGAATTTCAATAAAAGTGAGATCTTCTTCTCCGGGGGGTCTACCGCTACTCGGGAATCGATTCTGCAATGCTTCGGCTTCCTTGAAGGTACCTTGCCCTTTCGATATCTTGGGGTCCCTATCATTGCTTCTAGACTGAGCAAATCGGATTGTGTCTCCCTTGTTAATGCAATTACCGCCAGAGCCCGCTCTTGGACTCAACGCTTCTTGTCTTTTGCTGGTCGGCTACAACTCATCAAGTCAGTTCTCCATGCCATTCAAGTATTTTGGGCTAGTGTCTTCACTATCCCTTTGTCGGTTTTATCTACGATTGAGAGGATCCTTAGACAATTCCTATGGAAAGGTCCAGACTTGGGTGTTGGTGGTGCCAAAGTCTCTTGGCATGATGTTTGTCGCCCGAAAGACGAAGGTGGACTGGGTATTCGTAGACTCATTGACTGTAATCGTGCATCTATGCTTAAACATATATGGGTACTATTCTCGGACAAAGAATCACTTTGGTGCAAGTGGATACATTCCAACTTCCTGAAGAAGCAAAACTTTTGGGTCTCTACCAAGCCCACCTTCTGCTCTTGGGCTTGGAAAAAGATTCTCGACATACGACAAGCCTTTCGGCTTCAGTTCAAGTGGCGGATTGGCGATGGGACCTTGTCTTCATTCTGGTATGATTTTTGGCACTCTCGTGGCCCCCTTCACCTGCTATTTACTAATAGGGAAATCTACAATTCGGGTATCCCTAGAGATGCCTCTGTGCGTGTTTTTTATTCGTCCGTCTGGCCTCCTTCCGTTGTGCTTCAAACTTTTAACTCTTGGACGGATGAACACCCTTCTCTTTCTCTGGTAACGCGGGATCGATTTATATGGCAGCTTCACCCTTCGGGGCTGTTCTCCATAGCTTCGGCGTGGGATTTCATAAGGAACAGGGGATTGACTGTCCCTTGGAGCTCCTTCATTTGGGATAGTAGTATTGCTCCCAGGCATGCCTTTTTGTTGTGGCTTATCTCTCTCAATAGGCTACCAACTCAGGTGTTATTATTGAGCTATCGTAGAATCTCGGAAGGGGATTGCGCCTTTTGCCGTTGTCGACCTGACTCTGTTGATCATTTATTCTTCGGATGCGCTATCACGGGCTCTCTTGCGCTGTTTTGGGCAGCGAACTGCAATCTGTCTTGGCGTAATGGTACATGGCAGGATAGTCTTGGCTGGGCTATTCGTTTCATAAGCGGACACAACTTCCATGATCGCATTGCCCGCTTCTCCCTTGCTGCACTTTGCCACATTATCTGGACGGAGCGGAATCACATTCTCTTCCGGGATCGGGTATGTTTTTTGCCTTCCATGCGCACCCATCTTATTAAGCTGGTTAGGGATAGAGGGTTGTCCTTCAAGACGGTGGAAGACACCCCCCGCAACAGGAGGATTCAAGCTAATTGGGGCATCACGGCTGATATTTTTTCTTAATCCTCTGCGGTTGTTTCTGCCGCTCCCTCCTTTGTACCTTTTGTTGACCGATTGTTTGGCTTGCTCTTGTTGGTGCGCCTTTGCGCTCTTCTCTTTTGCTGCCGCTTCACCTTTGCACCTTTCGTGACACCCCCTAGTGTCACTTTAGGTACGAGGTTTTTGTGATCGGCTCTTCTGTATGTACCGCGTTTATGTTAAGTCAATATATCACTAACCTTACCACAAAAAAAAAACAACTGCGAAAGCATACTTTTCATTTGCTCGGCTGACACTATTTGGAAAATTACTGTTCACTGGAGTTTCTCTCCAGCTTTTACCTGATAGATTCCCGCGGGTACTATTCACCCGGCGGAAGTTTGGCTCTCTAGGAGGATCCGACCATCGGTTATGGCTGTTTTTCGGTATCCCAGGGCGCCTGGAAGTCCTCCTTGATCTGTCCGGCGGGATTATTGTTCGGTGCTTTCGATCTTCATCCCCTGCAGATCTGGTTTTCTGGTTGTTCCCCTGTTCTGCGTTCCCCTCCTCTGGCTGAGTCTGTGCTGTCCTTGGAAATCCAGCAGGTAGCTTCGGCTATGCTTTGAGACCTGGTTTCGCACTCTTGGGCCCCCTCTCCCAACCGTTGAGATCTTCGGTTGGAGCTCCCTTGCTAGCTGGTACGTTAATCTGGCTCTTCGGTGGGTTTTCTCGATTTTCTGGTGCTATTGTTGTCTCTGTGGATCGGACCGTTATTCTTGGCTGTGTCTTGACACCTTCGCTCGCTTATGCTTAACTGTTGATACGTCTGGTGGGATCTCTTGTTGGTTCTCTCCTGTATGCCCCATGGCAGTTCTGTAGTGATGGATTCTATGGCTGGAAAGGCTGTGTCTAGAGAGGTATCTCCTCTGCCTCAGTCCTCTGTGGTCATGACGAAAGCTAAGCAGCCTAAGGTGCCTTTGAAGCCCCCAGTTGTTCGCTTTGGCTCGACTGAAACCATCTCGCGGTCTGCTATCCCGGTAGAAACCGCAAAGGTGAACCTCCCGACTGCCACTGGTGGTGCGGGTACTTCTGCAGTTGGGTCTACCCAGCAAGGACGACGTCCTAACAGACGAAGTCGTAGTCGTGGACGAAAATCATCCAATCCTTCTCGGAGAGATTCCACTGAGGCGGGGACTAGTGGTGACCCGCAAGGAAGAGGGGAAGCATCCGCCAAGCCCCCTGTCCGCGAACCTTCGCAACAACCTTCTCAGCGATCTTGGGCTGCTGTTGCTCGATCCGCCGAAAAGAGGTATGCCCTCTCTTACATTCCACCTGCTATGGTTGATGGTAAGCCGATGGTTAGAATCTCTGAGGATATTTTAGAGGATGCCAACCCGAAGTGGATGGAGTGTTTAGTTGGCTACTTTGTTGGCAAAAAGTTGCTTTTTAAGATGACAGAATGCGATAAAAAATGTGTGGGGGACTCAGGTCGTTGATATCCTGGCTAATGTTGATGGGTTTTACTTTTTCCATATACCCGATGAAGGCTTTCGTCGGAAAATCTTGGACGTTGGTCCAATTACCATTCTTAGGGTAGCAATGATTCTTCAACATTGGCACCCGGCCTTGAAGCTCAAGAAAGGCCTTCATGAGGCTCTACCTGTATGGGTAAAACTGAGAGATATTCCTTTTGCTTTATGGTCTGCATCAGGCATTAGTGCTCTGGCTAGTGCTATTGGTAAACCTTTGTATGTGGACATTCTAACGGAAAGGATGAGGATGATCTCTTATGCGCGCGTCTGCATCGAGATCACGGCGACTCAAACTTTACTTGATTCGGTTGATGTCACCTTTGATGGTGAAATTTGGTCGGTTAAGGTTGAATATGAGTGGCGACCATTGTCATGTTCGGCTTGTGGCACTTTTGGCCACAGGTGTACTCCGACTAGCGATGTACCCACTGCTCTTCCTAAGACCCCAATTGGTGTTGCTACTAATGAGAATGCTTCCCTGGGGGATGGTTCGTGGGAAACAGTCAAGAAAAGGCATGGTGGGGTGCACCCGAGAAACTCTACGTCAGTTGCCTCCCCTGTTCGGGTTTCAGTTGTCCCTGATCCCATACTCAGTTCTGTTCATGCGGGTAGTCAGTCCCTCCATGACCCTGATACGATCTCCTCAGCCACCTTTGTGGCTTTGTCTGACGCAGATGAGAATGAAGGGGATGCGGCCAGCAATGTTGGCAGTGACGATGAGGAGGAACCCCCTTCCCCTGACCCGCCGAATACCAGATTGCGATCTTCCATGCATCAAGGAGAAGTTCCTAACCTAGACACTCGGGATACGGCTCCCCCTGCCCCTCCAATTGTCATCTTTAACTCCAAGAGCAGCCCTTCGATTGCTAAGGTTGCCAACCCGAAGAAAAAATGGGGCGGCACAAAAAAGCGGTAACCTCTCTCCATCCTTGTACATATGATTTTTGGGGTATGGAATATTAGGGGTCTTGTTGACCCCTTGAAACAATCTGATATTAGATCCCTCGTTAGATCTAATAACCTTTCTTGTATTGGCATTGTTGAGACTAAGGTTTATCCGTCTCTCTTTGCAAATATCTCGGGTGGGTTGCTCCCGGGTTGGTTGTGGATTTCTAACTATGATTTTTCTTCTCGTGGGAGAATTTGGGTTGGTTGGAACCCTCGAGCGGTGGAACTAGTTGTTCATTCTATGTCTTCTCAGGTGATCCATGGTTATCTTCGGCTTCTATCTTTGAACAAGGCATGTTACATCTCTGTGGTTTATGGAGAACACACGTTTGTTTCTCGTCGTGCCTTATGGTCTGACCTTGTTCAGTGTGGTCCCCTCTTCGCTGCTATACTGTGGCTGGTGGCTGGTGATTTTAATGCCAACCGTGATCATTCTGACAGACTTGGCAGCTCCAATGCTTGGATCCCTGCTTTTGATGAGTTTGGTACTTGTTTAGCTCAAGCCGGACTCGACGATCTCAAATATGTTGGACACAGATATACTTGGGCAACCTTCTCTAGTGCACTTCGTAAGCAGAGGAAGATTGACAGAGTCCTCATTAATGAAAAGTGGAGTAGAGAATTCTCCTTTTCTGAAGCCACGTTTTTGGCACCTGGGGTGTCTGATCATACTCCTATGATTATAAAAATTGCGCCCCCCACTTTATCTAGAAAGCCCTTCAAGTTCTTCAACTATTGGATGTCTCATCCATCTTTCTCGGCTATTGTCTCTCAGGTGTGGGCGTCCCAGCTCTCGGGCACTCCAATGTTCACTTTATACCAGAAGCTTAAGAGTCTTAAAGGGCGTCTTAAACAACTCAACAGAGATTCTTTCTCTGATATCTCGAACCGCACCTCTCAAGCCAGGTTAGCTTTGACTTCTGCTCAGGATGCTCTTGCCATTGATCCCCTTAATCAGGCTTTGGCGAATCACGAGAAGGAGCAGCTCCATATCTTCTCTGAGCTTAGGCTTCAAGAGGAATCATTCTTCAAACAAAAATCGAGGATCAAATGGTTGAATGAAGGGGATCTTAACACGAAGTACTTTCACCATTTTGTCAACAAAAGACACCTCCATAACCGCATCCTCTCGGTTTCTGGCAATGAAGGGGCTGCCATCACTGACCCGAGTTTGGTCCAACGCCATATTGTCTCACTTTGAGATTCTTCTAGCTGCTGGCCCGCCGCTTACTCAGCCTGACACTTCGATTATTAGGGCTGTTATTGTTCACGTTCTTGATGATAACCAGACCCCGTTCCTTTCCAGGGCGGTGACGGACATGGAGATCCGCAACACTCTCTTCTCCCTTGCTAAAGGTAAAGCTCCGGGCCCTGATGGTTTCAATGTCGATTTCTTTATTTCGTCTTGGGATATTGTGGGTCCGTCTGTCATTTCAGCGGTTAAGGATTTCTTTGAGTCAGGCTGCTTGCTTAAGGAGCTCAACTCAACTATTCTTACACTTGTGCCCAAGATCCCGAATGCCTCATCTATGAATGACTTTCGGCCTATTGCATGCTGCAACACGGTTTATAAATGCATTACCAAGATTTTGGCAAATAGAATCGCATGTGTACTGCCTTCTATCATTAGCCCTCCCCAGAACGCATTTGTTAAAGGGCGGAGAATCAATGACAATATCCTCCTTGCCCAGGAACTTTTTGCTGGTTTTCACCATGTGCCTTACCTGCCTAAATGTGCTATCAAGGTTGATTTTCAGAAGACCTATGATACTATTGACTGGGGTTTCCTTGAGCTCGTATTACAAACTTTTGGCTTCCCTCAATTGTTCATTAAGCTTGTCATGGAGAGCATCTCTTCCCCAAAGTTCTCTATCGCCATTAATGGTGAGCTTCATGGGTTCTTTGCTAGTGGCAGAGGTATTCGTCAAGGGGATCCCATGTCCCCCTACCTCTTCACGCTGGTTATGGAAATCTTTACTGGCATCATCAACGCGCAGACTCGACTTGCGGGGTTCAAATACTATTGGAGGTGCAAGGCTTCTAGCCTAACTCATTTGTTTTTTTTCTGATG
The DNA here is from genome assembly GCA_029784005.1 of Lenwebbia sp. NSW1173648. Classification (NCBI taxonomy): domain Eukaryota; kingdom Viridiplantae; phylum Streptophyta; class Magnoliopsida; order Myrtales; family Myrtaceae; genus Lenwebbia; species Lenwebbia sp. NSW1173648. The sequence goes on from JARCGZ010000013.1 coordinate 12,524,626, forward strand.
ATGTCCTCTTGTTTGCGGAGGCCAATGTGACTTCCGCCGCTCTCCTGAAGGAAGGCCTTGATATCTTCTTTGGTTGGTCGGGTCTCAAACCGAACGTCGACAAAAGCGACATTTTCTTCTCGGGTGGGACGGCGGTGTCGCGAGCTCACATCCTGCAATGCTTCGGTTTCCAAGAAGGTACGCTGCCTTTTTGGTATCTCGGGGTACCTGTCATTGCCTCGGGGTTGAGTAAATTTGACTGTATTCATCTAGTGAACTCAATAACCGCTAGAGCTCGTTCTTGGTCTCAAAGCTTCTTATCCTTTGTTGGATGTTTACAACTGATTAAGTCAGTCCTTCATGCTATGCATGTCTTTTGGGCTAGTGTCTTCACCATCCCTTTGTCGGTTTTATCAAGGATTGAGTTGATCCTCCGACAATTTCTCTGGAAAGGTCCGGACCTTGGTGTTGGTGGCGCCAAAGTCTCTTGGAATGATGTATGCCGTCCGAAAAATGAAGGTGGGCTGGGTATACGTAGACTTATTGATTACAATCATGCGGCCATGCTTAAACATATTTGGGTGCTCTTTACCGATAAGGAATCTTTATGGTGCAAGTGGATTCACTCCACCTTTCTGAAAAACAAGAATTTCTGGGTTGCTGCTAAGCCCACATTTTGCTCTTGGGCATGGAAAAAAATACTAGATATGCGCCAAAAATTTCATCAGCAATTTATTTGGCGGATTGGTAATGGAGCTTTGGTCTCATTTTGGTTTGATTGGTGGCACCAGAGAGGCCCCCTTTATAAGCTATTCTCGGCAAGGGATATCTACCGTTCTAGAATTCCGAGAAGTGCTTCTGTGCGGGACTTCTATTTGCTGGACGGGCAACCGTCAAACGTGCGTGATACTATAAACTCCTGGACGGACGAAATCCCCAATCCTACTGAGGTGAGGAGTGATCGGCTGTTATGGCAGGGACATCCCTCGGGTGTGTTTTCCACGTCTTCAGCTTGGGAGCTTATCAAACGTAGGGGACTGAGTGTTCCCTGGAGCTCATTTATTTGGGACCGAAGCATCGCACCAAGACATAGTTTTTTGCTGTGGCTCATATCTCTCAATAGGCTTCCAACCCAGGTACTTCTATTGTCATACCATAGAATCCCAGAAGGTGTTTGTGCTTATTGTCGCTCTCGACTAGACTCTGTCGATCATTTATTTTTCGGTTGTGCTATCACTAGCACCCTTGCGCTCTTTTGGGCTGCAAATTGTAATTTATCTTGACGGAATTGCTCGTGGCAAGAAAATCTAGAATGGGCGATCCGATACATTGGTGGTAACAATTTCCACTAGTGCATTGCTTGTTTTTCCCTTGGAGCACTCTGCCATATCATCTGGTCGAAATGGAACCACATCCTCTTTAGGAATGGCCCTCTCTTTGTGCCGGCTCTTCGCAACCACCTCATCAAGGTCGTTAGGGACAAAGGCCTCACGTTCAAACCGGTTGAGGACACTCCTCGCAACAGGAGAATTCAAGTCAAGTGGGGCATCTCTTCCTCCATTTTTGAGTGATTTCTTGTACTGCTTTGGCTGCTGCTTTGGCTGTTTTGCTCGCTGTTCCCACGTTGGCTGCTGTTTTGGCCTTTCTCCATGCTGTTGCACTCTTGTAACTCCTTTTGATTTGTCGGTACACCTTTGCACCTGTCGGGCCACCCTTTGTGTCACCTCAGGTCCGAGGTTTTTGTGTCCGGCCCCCCCACTGTGTATGTTGTGCGTTGAAAAGTATATATACATCTTACCCTTACCAAAAAAAAAAATAACTGCAAAAGCATACCCACAACGCGCATGGCGTGTTGGTGAGACTTGCACCCTTTGTCGCAGGCGTAAGCCACAGACGGTGGTTCGAACCTCTCCCAACCCGTTCCGTAGACTTGAGTGGGGGGCCCTTGCTGCTGGTTGCGGGGCCAGCCTCCCTCCAAGTATAGTCACTATCGAAAAAGGCGAAGCCCGATTACGACAGGTGGATCCTGGATCATCAAAAAAAAAAAAACAACTGCGAAAGCTTTTGCGAAGGATGTTTTCATTAATCAAGAACGAAAGTTGGGGGCTCGAAGACGATCAGATACCATCCTTGTCTCAACCATAAACGATGCCGACTAGGGATCGGCGGATGTTACTTTTAGAACTCCGCCGGCACCTGATGAGAAATCAAAGTTTTTGGGTTCCGGGGGGAGTATAGTCGCAAGGCTGAAACTTAAAGGAATTGACGGAAGGACACCACCAGGAGTGGAGCCTGCAGCTTAATTTGACTCAACACGGGGAAACTTTCCAAGTCCAGACATAGTAAGGATTGACAGACTGAGAGCTCTTTCTTGATTCTATGGGTGGTGGTGCATGGCCGTTCTTAGTTGGTGGAGCGATTTGTCTGGTTAATTCCGATAACGAATGAGACCTCAGCCTGCTAACTAGCTATGTGGATGTATATCTCCACGGCCAGCTTCTTAGAGGGACTATGGCCGCTTAGGCCAAGGAAGTTTGAGGCAATAACAGGTCTGTGATGCCCTTAGATGTTCTGGGCCGCACGTGCGCTACACTGATGTATTCAACGAGTCTATAGCCTTGGCCGACAGGTGAAATTTCATCGTGATGGGGATAGATCATTGCAATTGTTGGTCTTCAACGAGGAATTCCTAGTAAGCGCGAGTCATCAGCTCGCGTTGACTACTTCCCTGCCCTTTTTACACATCGCCCGTCGCTCCTACCGATTGAATGGTCCGGTGAAGTGTTCGGATCGCGGCGACGTGGGCGGTTCGCCGCCGATGACGTCGCGAGAAGTCCACTGAACCTTATCATTTAGAGGAAGGAGAAGTCGTAACAAGGTTTCCGTAGGTGAACTT
>JARCGZ010000013.1:12537500-12542500 GCA_029784005.1 Lenwebbia sp. NSW1173648
AGCTGGGGTGAACCCTGCAGTCATCGTCCAGCCCCAAGCTCCTATTCTGCTGCAGCAGCCGGTCTCTTTAGACCCATCCTCACGGGTCTCCTCATCGCAGGACTCCGCCATCTAGCTGACTGAATCTGAATTAGATGCTGATAAAGGGGAGGAAATTGCCACTGATTCTGAGGAGGACATCTCTTCTCCATCCCCTCCGGTCACTAGATCGAGAACGACGGTGTATGCTCTACCGAAATTAGCTAATACTCAAGCTTTAGAAGTCCCCTCTCTCGGAGATGCAACCAGCGCCTCTTCCTCAAAGACTATCAAGCCCAACTCTAGGAGGAAGAAAGGAAGGCAAAAATGGTAACTTCACCTCTCTATCATTGTAAATATGTTGATAAGAGTTTGGAATATTAGGGGTCTTGTTGATCCTCTTAGACAGGCCAAAATTCGAGCCCTCATTAGGAGTCATCGTCTCTATTGCATTGGCATTTTGGAGACGAAAGTGAAAGAACCTCGTTTTGGGAGCATCTCTACTGGTTTAGTTCCTGGATGGCGATGGGTAGCCAATTATGAATTCTCCCCTAGGGGTAGGATATGGATTGGCTGGGACCCCTAGATGATTGATCTACTTGTTTTATCAGCCTCGGCCCAGTTGATTCATTCCCGTATTAGATTCACCACTTTGAATAAATCTTGTCTTCTCTCAGTTGTTTATGGTGATCATACTTTTACGTCAAAGAGAGCCCTATGGGCCGATCTTATTCGCCTTAGTGATTTGTGGAGCCTTGGATGGTAGCCGAGGATTTCAATGCCATTAGAGATCATACTGATATAATGGGTAGCTCTAATGACTGGATTCTTGCTTTTGACGAGTTTGGGGAATGTCTTCATCAGGCAGCTTTGGATGATCTTAGATACGTTGGTCATAGGTTCACTTGGTCCACCTCCTCGGGGGACTCAAGGAAACAACGCAAGATCGATCGGGTTCTCATTAATGAAGCTTGGAGTCATACTTTCTCTTTCTCGGAAGCTACATTCTTGGCCCCTGGTATTTCTGATCATACTCCCATGGTAGTCAGAATTATGCATACTCCCACCTCTAGCAAGCCATTCAAGTTCTTTAACTTTTGGATCTCTCATCCTTCCTTTAAGGATATTGTTCTGCAGGTTTGGAACACTCCATTTGGTGGCACTCCTATGTTTGTGGTATGTAACAAACTCAGGCTTCTCAAGTGTCGTCTCAAACAGCTGAATAGGAGTACTTTCTCTGACATTTCAGAATGCAAGATGCACTTGAACTTGATATTGCGAACCAGGCCCTTCTTGATCGCGAAGTGGAGTGCCTTCGGACCTTCTCTACTCTTAGACTTCAGGAGGAGTCCTTTTATAAGAAAAAGTGGAGAATCAGGTGGCTCGAGGAAGGTGATATGAACACTAGATATTTCCACCACTTTGTTAACAAGAGGAGACTCCACAACCGTATCATCTCGGTCTCAGACTCAGCGGGTCAGCTTCTGACTGAACCTATTCTGGTTCGGAACCACATTACTCGGCATTTTCAAGACTTGCTTAATGGGGAATCCACTTCCTCTCGGCCTGGCCTACTTGAAGTCCGTGGTTTTATTCGTCACACATTAGATGATGTTCAAATTGAGTCTCTTTCGCGGCAAGTAACGGATGAGGAAATACGAAGCACCCTCTTCTCATTGGCAAAAGGTAAAGTTCCTGGACCCGATGACTTCAGTGTTGAGTTTTTCTATATCTTCTTGGGATGTTGTTGGCCGTTCCATTATTCTGGCTATTGAGGATTTCTTTAGGTCTGGAAAACAATGCAACTATTTTATCTCTTGTTCCAAAGATTCCTAACGCTCTGACTATGCATGATTTCCGGCCGATCGCATGTTGTAATACCATTTACAAATGCATCACCAAGCTCTTAGCCAACCAGATTGCTCTTTTTCTTCCTTCCATGATCTCTCCATCCCAAACGGCTTTTGTCAAGGGTAGAAGGATTAGTGACAATATCATGCTAGCCCAAGAGTTGTTTGCGGATTTTCATCACGAGCCATATCATCCCAAATGTGCTATTAAGGTTGATTTCCGTAAAGATTATGACACCATCGATTGGGCCTTCCTTGAGTTGGTTCTTCAAGCCTTTCGGTTTCCGGATTTCCTTATTAGACTGATAATGGAATGTGTCTCAACACCCAAGTTCTCAGTTGCTATTAATGGGGAGCTCCACGGATTTTTCTCGAGTTCTAGAGGCATTCGGCAGGGTGACCCACTATCCCCGTATCTCTTCACATTGGTTATGGAAGTTCTCTCTGGCATCCTACACTCGAAGACACTCTTACCGGGCTTCAAGTTCTTCTGGCATTGCAAACCCTCTCGGGTTTCACATCTTTTCTTCGCCGACAATATACTGTTGTTCGCCGAGGGAAACATGGAAACGGTCAAGCTGCTCAAGGAGGGGCTGGATATCTTCTCTAGTTGGTCGGGCCTCAAGCCTAATCCTTTGAAAAGCGAGATATTTCATTCCGGGGGAAGTCCTATCTCACGGGAGCAGATTCGTCATTGCCTGGACTTCCAAAAAGGTACCCTTCCTTTTCGATACCTAGGAGTTCCAGTTATTGCTTCTAGAATTCGCAAGTCTGATTGTGATGCTCTAGTAAACTCTATTACTGCTAGAGCTCAGTCATGGTCTTAGAGATACTTATCTTTTGCTGGGCACCTACAGCTCTTAAAATCTGTTTTGCACTCTATTCATGTGTATTGGGCCACTGTTTTCACTCTTCCTAAGTTGGTCTTGAATAGGATTGAGCTTATGCTAAGGTAATTCCTTTGGAAGGGTCCTGACTTAGGTGTGGGGGGGGGGGCTAAGGTTTCTTGGAGAGATATTTGACTTCCCAAAGAGGAGGGTGGCTTGGGGATACGTAGGCTCTTTGATTGTAACACGGCAATGATTCTGAAGCATATTTGGAGTCTCTTTACTGATAAAGAGTCCTTGTGGTGTAAATGGATCCATTCCACTTTCCTTAAGAACACGAGTTTTTGGGTAGCCACTAGACCCACCTTATGTTCTTGGACTTGGAAGAAAATCCTAGACCTCCGTCAGGACTACTTCACACAGTTCACTTGGAGGATCGGTAACGGGCATTTCACATCGTTCTGGTTTGATCATTGGCATGACAAAGGACCCCTCTTTAAGCTGTTCACGGCTGGAGACATATACAGTTCCAGGATCCCTCGAGAGATCTCGATTAGAGACTTCTACCTTACCTCCTAGCCACCGTCCACCACGCTTGATTTATTGCTAGCGTGGATGGAGCCGGCACCCTGTTTTGTGGATGACAAGGATGATAGCCTTGCTTGGGTGAACCATACATCTGGACAGTTCTCGATTAAGTCGGCTTGGGAATTGATCAGACGCAAGGGCCGGCATACTTGGTGGCATTCTTTCGTGTGGGATAGGGCCTTTCTCCGCGAGATGCATTCTTACTGTGGCTAGCCTCCCACAATCGACTGCCTACTCAGGTTTTCTTGCTCCAGTATCGCTGAATTGATGACGGTTCGTGTGCATTTTGTCGACGTCGATCGGACTCAGTTAATCATCTATTCTTTGGCTACCCCATTACGCATGGCTTAGCATCTATTTGGGCATCCAAGTGTAATCTTATTTGGCATAATCGTTCCTGGGATGATCACATTCACTGTGCCAAACAACATATAGGTGGCCGTTCTTTTGCTCACCGAATTGCCAGGTTTGCTTTTGGTGCATTATGCCATATTATTTGGTCTGAGTGTAACAATATCCTATTCCGCAACAAACCGCTTTTTGTACCGGCTTTTATCTTGCATCTCACCAAGATGGTTAAAGATAAAGCTATTTCTCTTGGTCACATTCGAGACCACCCTCGCAACAGATTAATACAGCGAAATTGGGGCCTCTCCCCTTCTATCTTTGATGGAAATCGTCATGCATTATAGTTGCTGCATCATATCATTCTCCCCTTTTGTATTTCGCATTTTTGTGTCGGGTCTTTGGCCTTCTTGCTGGTGCTTCTGCTGCTCCGTTGACAATCGCGCCCTTGCTTATTTGGGTCGCCTCTCCTCCTCTCCTGCCACTATGTTGAGACGCTGCTGCTGCTCCTTTGCTCTTGCCGTGAAGACGCTGCGTTGTCTGGACTCATCCTCCCGCTTCTCTACTTGTGCCTTCGGGACTGCCCACTTATTCATTGTCCCGGCTGGTGACTCTCTAGATGCTGTTCATCTGCTGTTTTCATTTTCATACAGCTATTGCAAAATTTTTGGCCACTGTTTTGGCATTACAACATAGCTAGTTCTCTCTTTGTTTAACTTGTTCTTCCTATGTTTTTCATTCTTGTTGGTGGCCCTTGGCCCTTGCTTAGTGCGCTTTTGACGCTACATTGTATCTTCCAACCAATTCACCGTTGAACTCCTTGGCACATTTGGTGCCATCTTTGGTTCATGGTTTTTGTGTCCAGTTTTCCTTGTAACTAGCGCTTTGAAAAGTCTGTACACACTTACCTTACCAAAAAAAAAAAAAAAACAACTGCGAAAGCATTTTCTAAGGATGTTTTCATTAATCAAAAACGAAAGTTGGGGGCTCGAAGACGATCAGATACCGTCCTAGTCTCAACCATAAACGATGCCGACTAGGGATCGGCAAATGTTGCTTTTAGGACTCCGCCGGCACCTTATGAGAAATCAATGTTTTTGGGTTCCGGGGGGAGTATGGTCGCAAGGCTGAAACTTAAAGGAATTGACGGAAGGGCCCCACCAGGAGTGGAGCATGCGGCTTAATTTGACTCAACACGGGGAAACTTACCAGGTCCAGACATAGTAAGGATTGACAGACTGAGAGCTCTTTCTTGATTCTATAGGTGGAGGTGCATGGCCGTTCTTAGTTGGTAGAGCGATTTGTCTAGTTAATTCAGATAACGAACGAGACCTCAGCCTGCTAACTAGCTATGTGGATGTACATCTCCACG
>JARCGZ010000013.1:12547500-12550000 GCA_029784005.1 Lenwebbia sp. NSW1173648
ATTATCATGAAGGTTTTATATTTCTTTTCGAATTTTTCAAAATAGGGTCTGGAACCGGCCCGATCGATGCTGGTCGGGCGCTGGTTGATCCACATGATTCATGCATTGATCGCATGGCCGTTCGGCATGAGTTATGCATCGATCGCTCATCCGCTCCGCATGAGTCATGAATCGATCGATCGGCCGTTCCTCACCATTCGTGGATCGCTCGGCCGTACGGCATCACTCATGAATTAATCGCTCGGCCGTTCCTCGCGATTCATGGATCGCGAGGCCGCTCGGCGTGATTTGTGAATCGATCGCTCGTCCGTTTGGCATGATTGCATGAGTCGTGCATCGATCGATCGGCCGTTCCTCACGATTGCATGAGTCATGCATCGATCACTTGGCCGCTTCGCCTGAGTCATGAATCGATCGCTCATCCGTTCGGCATGAGTCATGCATCGATCGATCGGCCGTTCGGCATGACTCACGCATAACTCATGAATCATGGATCGCTCGGCAGCTCAGCATGATTCATGAATCGATCGCTTGGGCATTCGGCATGAGTCATGTTTCGATCGCTCGTCCATTCGGCATGAGTCATGAATCGATCGATCAGTCGTTCGGCATGAGTCATGCATCGATCGATCGGCCGTTCGGCATGACTCATGCATAACTCAAGAATCATGGATCGCTCGGCAGCTCGGCATGATTCATGAATCGATCGCTTGGGCATTCGGCATGAGTCATGAATCGATCGCTCGTCCGTTTGGCATGAGTCATGCATTGATCGCTCGTCCATTCGGCATGAGTCATGAATCGATCGCTCGTCCGTTTGGCATGAGTCATGCATTGATCGCTCGTCCATTCGGCATGAGTCATGCATCGATCGATCGGCCGTTCGGCATGACTCACGCATAACTCATGAATCATGGATCGCTCGGCAACTCAACATGATTCATGAATCGATCGCTTGGGCATTCGGCATGAGTCATAAATCGATCGCTCGTCCATTCAGCATGAGTCATGCATCGATCAATCGACCATTCGGCATGAGTCATGCATCGATCGATCGGCCGTTCGACATGACTCATGCATAACTCAAGAATCATGGATCGCTCGGCAGCTCGGCATGATTCATGAATCGATCGCTTGGGCATTCGGCATGAGTCATGAATCGATCGCTCGTCCGTTTGGCATGAGTCATGCATTGATCGCTCATCCATTCGGCATGAGTCATGCATCGATCGATCGGCCGTTCGGCATGACTCACGCATAACTCATGAATCATGGATCGCTCGGCAACTCAACATGATTCATGAATCGATCGCTTGGGCATTCGGCATGAGTCATAAATCGATCGCTCGTCCATTCAGCATGAGTCATGCATCGATCAATCGACCATTCGGCATGAGTCATGCATCGATCGATCGGCCGTTCGACATGACTCATGCATAACTCATGAATCATGGATCGCTCGGCAACTCAACATGATTCATGAATCGATCGCTTGGGCATTCGGCATGAGTCATAAATCGATCGCTCGTCCATTCAGCATGAGTCATGCATCGATCAATCGACCATTCGGCATGAGTCATGCATCGATCGATCGGCCGTTCGACATGACTCATGCATAACTCATGAATCATGGATCATTCGACAGCTCGGCATGATTCATGAATCGATAGCTCGGGCATTCGGCATGATTCATGCATCAATCGCTCGGCCATTCGGCATGAGTCATGCATCGATCGCTGGGCTGTTCGGCATGACTCACGCATTGGTCGCTCGACCGTTCAATTCACGCACAAGGTCCGTCTGATAGTTTATCGATCATTTCTCCTCCGATTGAATCCATTCCTCTTTCTAAAATTTGTTTGAGTCATGAAAATAGCTTGCCAATGGTTTTCCCACCTCCCAAGTAATTTTTCTTTTTTTCCAATTTTTTTCAATTTTTTATTTACCAAAAATAAAAATAAAATAATCTGTTCGTCGAAATGTTTTTATTACCTTTCCAGAATTTAGTTCACATTTTTCTAAGCATCCCTGCAAAAAATCTCATCCAAATTCAATTTCTATATTTTTTTAGAGACGTGGTGCCATCTCAAACATGATGAATGTCTCTTCCTGCTGAGAGGAAAAGTGCTCATAAGGCTCTTTAGGAGGGTAGAAGTGCTCTGGTCGGGGTGAAGGGCAATGTTGGCTATGCATGATCCATGCTGCGGGCACACAAATGAGTCGTGCATGGATCAAACGGAGCATCTCTACGCAAATGGATGGACGACCCGTGCATCGCGTGGCTCCCCCTCACGCAATCATCATGGCCGAGTGCATGGGTCATGGCCGAGCGAATTGGCCATTGAGCATGAATCAGTGAACGACCCATGGGCATGAATGAGCAACAATCTTGTGATGATTATGCGATGATCGAGTGATGATTGAGTCCCCATCGACCCAAAGATCAAACCATGACCGAGGCCTTAACGGGTCGAGGGGAGGGGAGATTGAGGTGAGATAG
>JARCGZ010000013.1:12552500-12627500 GCA_029784005.1 Lenwebbia sp. NSW1173648
AGGGGACTTGCACCTGCTCAACCGCCTATTCGGGACTCCCATCCGCAACCCACTACTCAGCGATCGTGGGCAGCCGTCGCTAAATCCGCTGAAAAGGGGTATGCTCTCTCATATGTCCCTCCCGATATAATTGATGGTCGACCGGTTATTAGAATTACTGATGCGATTCTTGCGGATGTCGACCCGATGTGGATGGAGTGTATTGTGGGATATTATGTCGGGAAGAAATTTCCATTCAAGATGACTGAGATGGCTATTAAGAATATGTGGGGAACACATGTGGAGCAAGTTATGGCAAATGACGATGGCTTCTATTTCTTTCATATCCCGGACGAGGTGTTTCGTCAAAAAATCTTGGATGGCGGCCCGATTAGTATATTCCGGGCGCCTATGGTTCTTCAACAATGGGATCCAGAGTTGGAGCTTAAGAAAGGTCAACATGAGTCCTTGCCCGTTTGGGTTCGGCTAAAGTCGGTTCCATACTCGATGTGGTCGACATCGGGGATTAGTGCAATCGCTAGTGCGATTGGAAAACCCCTCTACGTCGATATGCAAACGGCGAAGAAGAGGATGATCTCATATGCTCGGGCATGTGTGGAAATCAAAGCCACTCAACCACTATGTCACTCCATTGACGTTACCCGCAATGGCAAGACTCGGGTGGTAAAAGTAGAGTATGAATGGAAGCCGATCTCTTGTGAGTATTGTGGTACTTTTGGCCACAAATGTCCTCCCCCTAGCGCTGCTCACGCAGAGGTAGAGGCGCCCTCAAACCCAGGAGTTGCGGCCGTCCCGATTGATACTCAACCGGTTGAAGTGTGGGAAACTAGTACCAAGAGGCGGGGCAAATCCTCGAGGAAGGCTGCATCAATGTTTGCGGGCACGGTTGAGGTGGCGTTGGCTGCCCCAGACCACGCTGGATCCCCTGCACCCACTACTGCTCAGTCCCACGCTCCTGATCAGCCCCTGGTCTCTCCTTCGTCTGGTGCTGATTAGCCCCTAGCAGCTGCTGATCAGACTCCGGTTATTGATCAGCCCACTCCTGGCGATGCAACGTCTTCTCAGGCTAGCTCTATAGCCTCGTCAGACTCTGAGGAGTCTCCTAATGACATGGCCAGCGACATTGGTAGTGATATGGAGGAGGAGCCTCCCTCCCCGGCCCCGCCAACTACGCGTGGGAGGTCGAGTCTACACCTTGGAGCTCCACCCGTTATCGATAAACAAGCTGCCACCACGTCTAATTCGCTGGTTGGGGGAGCGTGACCAGCCACAAACTTTGTTGGGAGTCCCTCTCTTGAAAGGTCAGCCAACCCGAAGGCCACCAAGAAACCGGGTGGCAAGAAAAGGCGGTAACGTCCTCCACCCCACTCTCTAACTTGTATATATGTTTTTTGGTATTTGGAATATTCGGGGCCTAATGGACCCTTTGAAACAAGCTGAAATTTGAACTCTTGTTAGATCGAATCACCTTTCTTGCATTGGTATTCTTGAGACGAAGGTTATACCGTCTCTATTTGGGAACATATCTGCTGGTTTATTGCCCGGTTGGGTCTGGATCTCAAATTATGATTATTCTCCTCGTGGACGAATTTGGATTGGGTGGGATCCTCGGGCGGTTGTCCTTGAGGTTCAATCTATGTCCTCTCAGGTTATCCATGGCTATTTGCGGCTTCTGGCTTTGGATAAATCTTGCTATATATCAGTAGTTTATGGGGAACACACCTTCGTATCTCGTCGAGCTCTTTGGTCTGATATCATCCAGTCTAGTGCTCTATTTGCTGCTGTTCCTTGGCTGGTTGCAGGGGATTTTAATGCTATTCGGGATCACTCAGACAGGATTGGTAGTTCTAATGCTTGGATCCCCGCTTTTGATGAGTTTGGTGCATGCCTCACCCGAGCGGGTCTTAAAGACCTAAGATATATCGGCCATAGATTCACTTGGTCGACTTCTTCTGGTGCTTTTCGCAAGCAAAGAAAGATTGACAGGGTTCTCATCAATGCTCAGTGGAGCGTTGACTTTTCTTATTCTGAGGCCACATTTTTGGCCCCCGGGGTGTCAAATCATACTCCGATGCTAATCAGAATTGTGCCTCCTCTACAGTCCAGGAAGCCCTTCAAGTTCTTCAACTTTTGGATATCTCATCCCTCCTTCACGGCGATTGTTGCCCAGGTGTGGGATACCCAGATCTCTGGTACGCCGATGTTCATATTATGTACCAAGCTGAAGATGCTCAAGGGACGCCTCAAGCTCTTAAACAGGGACTCTTTCTCCGATATTTCGACTTGTACCGCCCAGGCCAAGTCAGTACTTACTATTACCCAAGATGCTCTTGCACTTGATCCCCTTAACCAGGTACTTGCTGACCTTGAGAAGGAACAACTCACATCTTTTGCTGATCTTAGACTCCAAGAGGAATCTTTCTATAAACAGAAATCTAGAGTTAAATGGCTCAAGGAGGGCGATCTCAACACTAAGTACTTCCATCATTTTGTTAAGAACCGGCAACTTGGCAATCGCATTATCTCGGTGGTAGACAATGAAGGGACTGTACTTACGGACCCAAGTATGGTCCACCAACATATCACTTCCCATTTTCAGAATCTGCTGGCTGTAGATTCTCCTCCTACTCGACCGGAGGTGCGGGAAATTCGGTCTATCATTGATGGTGTCCTTAATGATCATCAGATCCAGTTCCTTTCTCGGCAGGTAACAGATATGGAAATCCAGAATACTATGTTCTCCCTTGCTAAAGGCAAGGCTTCGGGGTCGGATGGCTACAACGTTGATTTTTTTAAAGCTACTTGAGAGATTGTGGGTCTGTCTGTCATCGAGGCTATCAAGGATTTCTTTGCATCTGGCTGCTTGCTTAGGGAGACTAATGCCACCATCCTCACTCTGGTCCCGAAGATCCCAAATGCCACGACCATGAACGATTTTAGGCCAATTGCTTGTTGCAATACTGTGTACAAGTGCATCACCAAGATTTTGGCGAACCGGATTGCTAGTGTGTTACCTTCCATCATTAGCTTGCCCCAGAATGCCTTTGTCAAAGGCCGAAGGATCAGTGATAATATCCTTCTTGCTCAGGAACTATTCTCTGGATTTCATCATGAGCCTTATTTACCGAAATGTGCTATCAAAGTCGACTTTCAGAAGGCTTACGACACAGTTGATTGGGGGTATCTTCAGTTGGTCATGCAAGCCTTCGGTTTCCCTGATATGTTCATCAAGCTAGTCATGGCTTGTGTTTCTTCCCCAAAAGTCTCGGTGGCTATTAATGGTGAACTCCACGCGTTCTTTGCTAGCGGGCGTGGTATACGCCAAGGAGACCCCATGTCACCCTACCTATTCACTTTGGTTATGGAGACGCTCACGGGCATCATTAACGTCTAAACTCGGCTACTAGACTTTCGTTTCTTTTGGAGGTGCAAAGGTACTCGTCTATCCCACTTGTTCTTTGCCGATGATGTCCTCCTATTCGCTGAGGCAAATGCGAGGTTCACCTCCTTATTAATGGAGGCCCTCCATACCTTTTCCTCTTGGTCTGGATTGAAGCCCAACCCCAACAAGAGTGATGTTTATCTTTCGGGTGGATCCCCTGATTTACGTGACCAGCTGCTACAGATCATTGGCTTCCGACAAGGTACGCTACCCTTTCGGTATCTTGGAGTACCTGTTATTGCTTCTAGACTTAACAAGGCCGATTGCACATCCCTTGTGAATTCCATTACTACTAGAGCACAATCTTGGGCGCATAGATTTCTATCCTTTGCGGGTCGATTACAACTTATACAGTCGGTCATCCATGCTATTCATGTATACTGGGCTACTGTTTTCACTCTACCCATGTCGGTCCTCTCGAGGATTGAGTTGATACTTCGACAATTTCTATGGAAAGGACCCGAGATGGGTGTAGGTGGGGCCAAAGTCTCCTGGAGTGAGGTTTGCCTTCCTAAGGAAGAAGGCGGGTTGGGCATTAGGAGACTCCTTGAGTGTAACCGGGCTGCTATGCTTAAACATATATGGATCTTATTCTCGGATAAGGAGTCACTGTGGTGCAAGTGGATACATTCGACTTTCTTAAAGAATAAGAACTTTTGGGTTGCCACTAGACCTACGTTCTGCTCATGGGCTTGGAAGAAAATCCTTGATCTTCGTGCGGAGTTCCAACTCCAGTTTCGCTGGCGGATTGGAAATGGATGCTCCACCTCCTTCTTGTTTGATCATTGGCATGACAGAGGGCCACTCTTTAAACTATTCTCAAATAGGGATATCTATCGTTCTGGCATTCCTAGGAAGGCTACGGTTTCGGATTTTGTTTCTTTAGAGCTTCCACCATCCTATGTGCTGGACACCATTATTTCATGGCCTGATAGTGGACCGGGTATTACAGCAGAGAGACAGGATCGGTTCACATGGTTGGGTCATCATTCAGGCACTTTCTCTACCTCTTCGGCATGGGACCTTATCCGACGCAAGGGGAATGTTGTTCCATGGCACTCTTTCATATGGGACCGACATATCGCCCCGAGGCATGGCTTTATCCTATGGCTTATCACCCTCAACAGGCTCCCGACTCAGATACTGTTGCTGAACTATCGCAGAATTTTGGATGGCGTGTGTGGATTCTGCCGGTGTAGACCAGACTCGGTGGATCATCTTTTTTTCGGGTGCAATGCTACGCGCACCCTCGCACTAGCCTGGGCTGAGAAATGCAATCTGGGATGGCGCAATCGGGCTTGGCAGGACAACCTTCGATGGATTATCCGACGTACTAGAGGCCATCACTTTCACCAGAGCATTACACGCTTCTCCTTTGGTGCTCTCTGCCATATCATCTGGACAGAGCGCAACCATATCTTATTCAGAGAACACTCCTTCTTCGGGCCAGCACTTATGAAGCATCTTGAGAAGGCTGTCAGAGACAAGGCACTCACTTTTCTTCAGGTGGAGGATACCCCTCCCAATCGGCGGATACAAGTCAATTGGGGCATTTCATCATCTATTTTTGACTAGGGGGTGTGTTACCCATTTTCATTTTATTCTTCTTGTTAATCTCTTTTGGGTTGTTTTGTTGGGTTGCTAGGTCTATATCTTAGTTGCCCTTGCGCTATTGGCTTGGCCTTTATTTTGCCGCTACACCTTTGCACCCGATGTGACACATTTCTGTCACTCAGGGTACGAGGTTTTTGTGTTCGGCTTCCTTGATGTATTTGGCGCTGTGAAAAGTTAATATACTACTTACTTTACCAAAAAAAAAAAAAAAAAACAACTGCGAAAGCACATCTTTCCTTTGTTCTTGATACGCGCGTACTGTTCACGCGCCAGGATGCTCCCGACTATTTCACACCCGGTTACTGTTCACCCGCCGGTTTTCTGCTTATTCCGGCCATTCCCGGCGCCGATTGGGACGATTCTCAGGGGGGTTTTGTTCGCCACTCCCCCCTTGTCCTTCCCCTTGATCGGCGGCTCCCGACGCTGGCTTTTCCCTCTCCGGTGGCCTCGTCAAGAACTGAGTGCTGGGTTTCGTCTGGCACTATTCACCTGGCGGCAACTTGGTGATTCCGGCTAGCCCCGACGACGATTGAAGCGGTCCGTTGGGGGGTTTTGCTCGCCTGAACACCCTTGACGATCCCTCCGGCCGGCGCCTTCCTTCGTTGTCTGTTCTACCACCGGATACCTCCCGTAGAATTACGGTCTAGGTCTCGTCTTCTCCAGCCCTCGGGTCTGTGCACGGCGGTTTCCGGCGTTATTGGCTGGCGCTGGTGGTCTTATACCAACCTTCTGACCCCTCTCACTCTTCTCTCTTGGCCTTGTACCCAGATCTCTGAGGGTGGTTCTGCTTCTCGACTTTTCCTTATTCGCACTGCAATCATTCTGCCGAGTTCTAGGGTTCGCGATCAACACTGGTCCCTCTGTCCAACCCGAGGGTCTTGCTCACCTTGACCGACCTTAACAACCTCTATTTGAGCCTGGATTACTCTGCCTTGCTTGTGGTTCGGTTCTGGATGCGGTAGATAGTCATTGCAAAGGACTTTCTCTACTCTGTTCTGCTGTGACTTTGTCTGCTACGCTAGGGAGGTTATTAACTGTTGTATTGTTGGTGTTCTCATTGATTGTTGCTGGTGCTGGGTTGTTGTTGTTGTGTTTGGCCTTGACTGGTAGTTGGAATTGGTGGTTGGGTTGGTTTTCTTTTCTGATTTGGTGGCTGTTGTTAGTTGTTGGTGTGGACTGTAGTGGCTGCTGTGTTTCTGTTGGCTGTGGTGGTTGGATTATACTGCCCTGGTTGCCATGACTGTGGCTGCCACCCTGTCACAGCAGTGGCTAATGTTTGCCAATCCTTGTTGATCGTGAATGGCTGCCCTTCCTCCTATTCTGGGAAGCAGTCCCCCTGTTCCCTGCTGTGAGCTTCAAGTAGAAGCTTCTTCTGCCTCCCTCCCTGCCCCTGCTCGTCAGCTCCCTTCCTCAACAGCTGACCATGTGCAGACCCCCCAAGGTTTAGCTACTAATGCCATTGACAAGGGCAAAGCTGCTGCCAGGCCTGGTGATGCTGGCATTTTGGGAGAGCCTGCTCTTGGTTTAGCTCATTTGCGTGATCCCAGAAGGGGCCGTAGTAGAGGTAGGACACGAAGTAGAGGTAGACCTCTTCAGACTAAACCTAGACCTCCTCCGACTCTAGCGGGTAGCCAAAAGGCGTCTTCTGCAGCTGGCACTTCTCGACCTGCGGGGGAGCTCGGCGTAGCCTCCGCTCGCCCTCCCTTTCCTCACAGGGATAGAAGCCAAAGTCGACCTCAGGCTTTGCCTAATGCACACCAAAAACCTAGAACGTGGGTTAATGTGGCTAAAGTTGTCTCCATGGGCTATAACCTCAAACATGTATCTCCGAATAGGATAGATGGTGAGTTGGTTGTCGACATTCCTCCGGAGGTTGAGCAGGAAGAAAACCCTTTTTGGAAAAATTGTATCGTCGAATACTTTCTTGGCAAGAAGATATACTTTAAAGCGACTGAGGAGGCGGTTAAAAAGGCTTGGGGTGCTCACCTCGTTGATGTCCACCTACATGAGGATGGCTTCTACTTCTTTCACATCCCAGATGATTCATATAGAAGACAAGTCTTGGAGAATGGCCCTATCTCTATCTTTAACAGCACAATGGTACTTCAACAGTGGCGCTCGGATCTTAAACTTAACAAAGGTCTCCAAGACACTTTCCCGATTTGGGTTAAGCTGCGGGGTGTTCCCTTTTCATTATGGTCTCCTGTAGGATTTGGATATATTGCGGGTGCAATTGGTAAGGCTTTATACGCTGATGAACAAACGGCCTCTATTCAAAGAATCTCTTATGCCCGTGTTTGTGTCGAAATCAAAGCTACTCATCCTCTCCCGGAAGTTTTAAAGGTAAGGTAGAAAGGTGAAATGTATAGCATAGCTGTGGAATATGAATGGATGCCACCTTCCTGCGGTATGTGTGGTATGTTTGGACACAAGGAGGGATCCTCTGCCTTCCCTTGTGCTAAACCAAATGAAACTGTGCCCTCCTGACCCCTGCCCACCTCTCAACCCGAAGGTGCTTGGCAACAGGTCAAAAGGCGGGGTAGACGTAGGACAACTGCAGGTTCTGATCATCTTATGGAGCCTAGCCCTACTCCCGAGGTTATTCCTCCACAGGAAGATACACCTGCCGTGCGACATTGTGAGTCATTACATGCGGATGGGGAGGTGCTGCTTCCTCAGTTGACTGCTGGTGTGATTGATGACACCTCTACTCAGTCGCCTCATCCTTCCCTGGTGTCCCTCGCAGCAAAACAGACCCCAGCTCCCTTCCCCTCCCCGCCCAAAGAAGCTGTTCCTCCTTTGCTTCACGGTTCCCTCCCATCTATTCCTCTCTCGGTGGTCAGTCTCCCTGCGCTCCCATTGCAGAGTGGCCTTGCTTCATCTACTGGCCAACCTTCAGAAACTGCTGCAGATGATACCTATCCCAGCACTACTGCACAGTCTCCTCTCTGGGTTGCTGCGTTGGATCTGTTCAAACAGATGGATCACTCGGCTGCTGCTCGGTTTCTTCAATCTGTTGTGGCTATTTCTGAGCAGAGTTCGCCCAACTTGGACAGAACTGGAGAGTTCTCGACCCTTGATAGCTGATCCGGGCTCTGCTCGGTGCAGCATACCGGGTCCTGTGCAGCCCCTTCCGCCTCCTCGCGACTTGGCTACATTCCAGCAGTTGTCTCTTTCTGGGTCTTCTTCTCGGGCTACTTCGCCCCATGGTTCTAGTTCAGACAAGGAGGAGGGTTCTGAGAACAATATGGCAAGTGATGTGGAAGAAGACTTTCCCTTATTGTCTCCACCCCACACTAGATCGCGGACGACGGTTTTTGCCCTCCCCAAACCTCATGACTTACCCTCATCGGCAGATGCTCTGGTGGCCCGTGAGCTGCATAACCAAGCTGGGGACTCTACCCCCACCTCTCCTAAGGCCAACTCTCGAAAGCCGAAGAAGAAGCCAGCTAAGAAGAAGTAGTTACCCCTCCCTCCTTTTATGTAAATATGTTTTTTGGTGTATGGAATATTAGGGGTCTTGTTGACCCTCTCTGCCAAGCTGAAATTCGTTCATTGGTTCGGAATTCTCGTCTCTCTTGCATTGGTTTATTGGAGACGAAGGCAAAAGCCTCTTGTTTTGACACTATTTCTCGCGGTTTACTCCCGGGTTGGACTTGGGTGGTTAACTATGAATATTCTCCCCTTGGTCGTATATGGATTGGCTGGAACCCCCAAGCGATTGATCTTATGGTTCTTTCAATATCCGACCAGTTAATTCATGTGCGCCTTTCTTTAACTACTTTGAACTGTTCTTGCCTTCTCTCGGTTGCTTATGGCAGTCACTCCTTCATATCTCGGCGTTCTCTATGGACGGATCTTATTCGACTTAGTGATTGTGTGGATCCCCGGATTGTTGCCGGTGACTTTAACGCAATCCGGGATATCACGGATAGGATGGGTGGATCGACTAGTTGGATTCCTGCATTTGAGGAGTTTGGCGAGTGCTTGTCTCAGGCACGTTTGGATGATCTCCGCTATGTGGGCCACAGATTTACTTGGTCTGCTTCCTCCTGTATGGACCGTAAGCAGCGAAAGATTGATCGTGTTCTTGTTAATGAGCATTGGAGCCGACTGTTTTCTTTCTCAGAGGCTACCTTCTTGGCACCTGGGATCTCTGGCCACACTCCTATGGTCATCAAGATTATGCCTCCTCCTGTATCAAGGAAGCCTTTCAAGTTCTTCAATTACTAGAGGACCCACCCTTCCTTTAAGGATATTGTTTCGCAGGTTTGGTCTACCCCAATCGGTGGTTCCCCCATGTTTGTTGTCTGTAGCAAACTTAAACTCCTTAAGGGTCGACTCAAACAACTTAATACGAGCTCGTTCACTGATATTTCGGAACGTACTGAGAAAGCCAGGAATGACCTCTCCCTCATCCAAGAGGCGCTGGAACGTGACCCCTTGAACCAAACCCCGGCGGACCGTGAGATGGAGCACCTTCAGACCTTTGCGACCCTTAGACTCCAAGAGGAGTCTTTTTTCAAACAAAAGTCTAGAATCAGGTGGCTCAACGAAGGGGACTTGAATACTAGATATTTCCATCACTTCGTCAATAAACGGAGGTTGCAAAACCGTATACTCTCTGTGGTGGATTCGGATGGTTTGATATTGACCGACCAGATTCAGGTGAAGGCTCATATCGTGAGCCATTTTGAGAAACTCCTAAATGATAATGATACCTCTATTCGGCCGGACATTGCTAAGATCCGTGGCTTCCTATCTCATACCATTAATGATGATCAAATGGAGGTCCTTTCTAGGATTATCTCGGAGGAGGAGGTTCGAAGCACTTTATTTTCCCTTGCTAAAGGCAAATCCCCTGGACCCGATGGCTTTAATGTGGAATTCTTTATCTCTTCTTGGGATATCGTCGGCCCCTCCTTCACCTTGGCAATTATGGATTTCTTTAGGAATGGTCGCCTTCTTAAGGAAACAAATGCAACAATTCTTTCGCTGGTTCCGAAATCCCCCAACGCTTTAGCAATGCATGACTTCTGGCCTATTGCTTGCTGTAATACTATCTACAAATGCATAACCAAGTTGCTCGCCAATAGAGTCGCTTCCCTTTTGCCTTTGCTCATCTCCCCTTCCCAAACGGCTTTTATTAGAGGAAGGAGAATCAGCGACAACATCTTGATTGCCCAAGAACTCTTTGCGGACTTCCATCATCCTCAATATACCTCCCGATGTACTATTAAGGTGGACTTCCGTAAGGCTTATGATACGCTAAGTTAGGGTTTCATCCAGCTTGTTCTTCGTGCCTTTGGCTTCCCGGAGTTCTTTATCGGATTAATCATGGAATGTGTTTCGACACCAAAATTTTCTGTGGCTATCAATGAGGAGCTTCATGGGTTCTTCTCTAGCAATAGAGGTATCAGGCAAGGCGACCCCCTATCTCCCTATCTTTTCACCCTGGTCATGGAAGTGCTTTCTGGGATCCTTCATGCCAACTCCTCCTCTCCCGACTTCAAACCTTATTGGCGATGCAAGTGTACTCGGATCTCCCATCTTTTCTTTGCAGATGACGTACTCTTATTTGCTGAGGGCCACTTACCATCCATTGACCTACTGAAGAAAGGATTAGACTTATTCTCTAGTTGGTCGGGCCTACAACCGAACCCCAACAAGAGTGAATTCTATATTTCGGGTGGCTTACCGGCTCTTCAAATCCAAATTCAGCACCTATTGGAGTTTCAACAAGGAAATCTCCCGTTCCGATATCTGGGAGTACCTGTCATTTTTTCTCGGCTGGGTAAAGTGGACTGTAACGTCCTTGTTAATGCTATTACCGCCAGAGCTCGCTCTTGGGCTCATCGTTACCTATCTTATGCCGGCCGCATGCAGCTCCTCAAATCGGTTTTACACTCCATCCACACTTATTGGGCCGGTGTTTTCACCCTCCCAAAATCCGTTTTGAAAAGAATTGAGGTCATTCTACGTCAATTCTTGTGGAAGGGCCCTGATCCTGGTGTTGGAGGGGCTAAGGTTTCCTAGTCGAATATCTGTCTCCCTAAGAAGGAAGGTGGCTTGGGAATTCGTAGACTCTTTGATTGTAATAGAGCTTTGACGCTAAAACATATCTGGTCTTTATTCAAGGACAAGGAATCTCTTTGGTGCAAATGGATCCACTCTAATTTTTTGCGGAAGGCCAACTTCTGGACCATTACAAGACCAACCATATGCTCTTGGTCTTGGAAGAAAATTCTAGACCTCCGCTTTGAGTTCTCGCTGATGTTCAAATGGAGATTAGGAAATGGACATACCACTTCCTTTTGGTTCGATCATTGGCATTAGAAAGGACCTCTTCATAAGCTTTTCACGGCTGGAGATATCTATCGGACTGGGATCCCACGTACGATCTCCTTCCGGGACTTCTTTTTCTCTGATTTCCCCCCTTCTACGGTGCTTGACACCATTCGGCCTTGGATGCTCCCGGAGCCTTCTTTTACGGAGACTAGGGATGACAGATTTTGTTGGATTGGCCACTCGTCTGGGGATTTCACGGTTTCATCGGCATGGAACCATATCAGACTGAGAGGTCAAGTTGTTCCTTGGTATTCCTTCCTGTGGGATAAGACTATAGCTCCAAGGGATGCCTTCATTATGTGGTTAGCCTCGCACAATCGCCTTCCTACACAGATTATGTTACTTCATTATCGGAGGATCGATGATGGTTCCTATGCTTTCTGCCACAACACTCTCGACTCGGTTGATCATCTCTTCTTTGGGTGTTCTATCACTAATGGACTTGCCTCTACTTGGGCTTCCAAGTGTCTTTTGCACTAGCGGAATCGCCCCTGGAATGATTTCATTGATTGGGCGAAGAAATACCTCGGTGGCCCCTCATTTTCTCACAGAATTGCCAGATTTTCGCTGGGTGCCCTCTGCCATATCATTTGGTCCACGCGAAATGATATCTTATTTCGCAATAAGCAACTATTTGTTCCGGCAATGCTTTTTCATCTCTCTAGACTTGTCAAAGACAAGGCGCTCTCCCTCGGTCGTATCCAAGACCTCCCCCGCAATAGACGCATTCAGAATAATTGGAGCTTATCGGATGCTATCTTTAGTGGAGATTAGACATATGTGTTGCTGCTCCTGTGCCCGATGATCCTTTGTACAAAACTACTGGTTCGTTTCTACATTGGGTGCTACGGTACGCCCGGCTGGTTTTGGTGTCTCCGGGTGTTTTGACCGTTGGATCTGGTTGGAATTTTGTGGTAGTGATCTGTATAACTCCTACTATATGTTCACCGTTTGGATTTTCGATAGGAACTCTCTTGCTCGCGGTAGACCTATTATACTCAGCCCAGTTTTCCTGTTGCAACTACAGTACACGGGACTGTTGTTTGGTGTTTCTGGCTGATTGGACCGTTGGATTAGGTTGCAATTTTGTGGCAGGGATTGTTACACCCCCTACTACTTTCTCACCGTCTGGATTGTTCATAGGAGTCTTCTCGCTCACGGTGGAGCTGTTCTACCGGCTCCAACTTTTCTGGCTACTACTAAAGTTCGCGCGACTGGTTTAGTTTACTCCGTCTGCTTGGTCCGTTGGATTCCGTTGTAATTTTGTGTTTGGGACCAGTTTATCCCATGCTTCATCTTTTCCGCTTGGATTTTGGTTTGGAGCTCTCCCTGTTGTGGTGTCGCTGAGTCAATGCTGGGGGTTTTTTCTGCCTCTCTCGGTCTGCATCCTCCTCTCGGTTCATGCTCTCTCCTTGATGCTCTGGTTGCTGGTCATGGTTTTTCTTGCTCTCTGTGTCCTCTCCTGGTGTTGCTGCGCTTTTGGTGTCCTTCTGTCTGCGTTTTCTTTCCCTTTCCTTGTTTCTTTTTGGGTTTTCTTCGGGTTTTACGACGTTGCTCTCACGCTTCTGATGCCTCTGCTACTGCTCCTGCGCAAGAGCTGCTGCCCTGCCTCACCTCTTCCTGCTGCGGTGCCGCTGGGCCTCCCTCTCTGTGGATTGCATCTCCTTGTTGGGTTCTCTGTCTGCTGCAGCTGCTGCGCAAGAGCTGCTGCCCTGCCTCACCTCCTCCTGCTGCGGTGCCGCTGGGCCTCCCTCTCTGTGGATTGCATCTCCTTGTTGGGTTCTCTGTTGGTGTTTCGGTTCTTTCCCTTTGCTCAGCACATCCTGCTACTGTTTTTTGTTGCTGCCGGTGTTGTGTTGGCCTGTTTCTTGGCCTTCCCTTTCGCCTTTATTGCAGTTTCGTTAGCCTTACTGGCTTTTGTTTGTATTTCCTCTTTTGTCGTGTTGTATCTTACAACCGGTTCACCGTTGAACTCCCTATGTCACATACTGTGTCATTCGGAGTTCATGGTTTTTGTGTCCGGTTTCCCTTGTATCTAGAGCTTTGGAAAGATCAATACATACTTACCTTACCAAAAAAAAAAAAAACAACTGCGAAAGCACAAATACTTTTCATTTGCTGGTTGCTCGCGCGTACTGTTCACGCGACTCTCTCAATTGCTCCCGATGGCCATTCTCGCGGGTACTGCGCACCCTTCGGATTTTCGGTGATTCCGACGGGTCTAACCGTTAGATCGTGCTGGCCTTTTGTCTCCAAGGTCGCCCTTCCCTGTGATACTTCCTCACCGTGCGGATCCTTGAAAGGAGATCTCTTGTTCGCGGTGGACCGGATCTACAAACCCTAGCTCGTCCCCTATCGCGACTGGTATAGCGTTGCTGTCCTTCGAGCTTCTGGATGCTTCGACCGTTGGATAAAGCTGTCATTTGGAGATTGTGGGCGACTCTCCCTCCTCTCTACTTCCACCGTTTGGATCTCCATAAATAGGTCTCTTGGTGGTTGTATTCTAGAGCTACCTAAGCTGGTTTTCCTGTAGCTGCTGCGTTACCCCTCTCTGCAAGCCCTCGGTGGTTTCTGGCCACCTTGGCTAGCACCCTGGGTGCACTTCTAGCCTGGAGGTCGATTCTTAAACCCTTTCGTCTGGTGTGCTGCTTCTTGCTCTGCTCTTTGGCCCTCACTGCATGACTCTTGTTGTGGGTTGCGTCTCTGTTCACTGGGGTGCGCTGATTTTCTTTGTCTACTGTATATTCCTTGTCTCTCTTTACGCTGTTTGACTGGTGGTTAGAGGGGCCTCTTGTTTGAATGGTGGGTGAACTGCTGGCTGTCTGCTGGGTTTGTGTCTGTTTACATGGCTTCTAGTGAGGAGATAGTCCCCTCCTCTGTCCCGCTTGTTAATTCTCTGCCTATGGCGGACTGTGGTGGCCCACCTATTGGTACGACTGATGCTGCTGTGTTGGGGGTCAGATTTGAGGCCACTGGGGTTATAGCAGGTGCTGCGGCTGATGCTCGGGATCCAAGGCCTCATTCTCGTGATATGCGGCGTAGCCGAAGTAGATGAAGATCATGGAGGAGGAAATCTAAGGCTCCTGCTGACCAACTTGGAACTGAAAAGGACAATGTAGGATCTGCAGCAACTCTTCATGCTGTGGAAGGCACCAGGGGATGCCGCAGCTCTAGTAGAGCCAAGGCACAAAATGTCCAAAAATCTTGGGCGAATGTGGCAAAAGTTATGACTAAGGGATATAATTTATCCTACGTTGCCCCCTCGATGGTGGATGGTGAACCGATTATCGATATTACTCCCGAGGTAGTGGCGAATGAGAACCCGCTGTTGAAGGAATGTGTCATTGGATGCTACCTTGGGCGGAAGCTATACTTCAAACTCACGGAGGAAGCTATCAAGAAGGCTTGGGGAGAGCGTGTGGCGGATATTCGGTTGCATGAAAATGGATACTACTTCATCCATATTTCGGATGAGGCCTTCAGGGGGAAAGTGCTTGCGATGGGAACTATTTCCATTCTAAATAGTACGATGATGCTTCAAGCTTGGCACCCTAAATTGAAGCTTCAGAAAGGTGTTCATGAATCTTTACCGATTTGGGTGAGATTGAGAAATGTTCCTCTTTCTCTTTGGTCCTCCGTTGGTATTGGCCGTATTGCAAGTGCTCTCGAAAATCCTCTTTATGTTGATAGTCAAACGGATCAGCTGAAGAGACTCTCTTTTGCTCGTGTTTGTGTTCAAGTTAAAGCCGACCAACCTCGTCTTGAGTCGGTGAAAATCAGATGGGATGGGGAACTCATTTCTATTGGCGTAGAATATGAATGGAAGCCTCTTGTGTGCGAATCTTGTTGCATATATGGACATTAAATGGGTTTTACTGGCTTCCCTTGTGCAGCGACCCGTGAAGCACCTTTGCCTAAGCCGCCAGCCTCCCGTCCCCAACAGCATGTTGTAGACGAATGGCAGCAAGTGAAAAAGAAAAATGTCCGAAGGAATGGACGGGAAAACTGGGTTTTGAATCAATCAGTAGCTGCTCCAGAGTTGGTGGTTTCCCGACCCCCCTCAAGATCTTTCAACACTCCTGTTCAGGTTGGACACCTACCAACTTCTCCTTGCCCCTTATCAGACCCTGTGGTGCCTTCTCCCCTTGTGTCACCACGTATCACTACAGCAAATGAAGCTCCTCGGGTGGAGCCTCTAGGTGCTGCGCTTTCTTCTGATGCAGAATAACCTCTCGCCCTTGACTTGCGGCAGCAGCTAGTCCTTCTCACTCACTCCTCTCCGGAGTCTGGCATTCAATCCTCGGAGTCTGACATCGATGGGCATAATGCGAGTGACGTAGCCTCAGATCTTGAAGATGACATCTCTTCACCGTCCCCTCTAGTTACTAGGTCACGAGGGATGGTTTATGCTCTACCTTCTAACCTTCACTCCAAAGCTGCCGAGCCCCCTCCTCAAGGTGATGGAAACAGTGACTCTTCCTCCAAGACGACTAAACCCAAGTCTAGGAGGAAGAAAGGTCGGAAAAATTGGTAACTCCTCCTCTCTCTCCTTGTATATATGTTTTTTGGAGTTTGGAATGTTCGGGGTCTTGTTGACCCTCT
Organism: Lenwebbia sp. NSW1173648; assembly: GCA_029784005.1. Lineage (NCBI taxonomy): Eukaryota > Viridiplantae > Streptophyta > Magnoliopsida > Myrtales > Myrtaceae > Lenwebbia > Lenwebbia sp. NSW1173648. The sequence goes on from JARCGZ010000013.1 coordinate 12,568,507, forward strand.
TAGGTAGGCTGAAATTCGTTCGTTCGTTAGCAAACACCGTCTTGCTTATATTGGCATTTTAGAGACTAAAGTTCACGCCTCTCTTTTTGCTTCTATATCTGGGAATCTCCTGACCGGATGGTGTTGGACCTCCAATTATGACCACTCTCCTCGTGGTAGGATTTGGGTTGGGTGGGATCCCCGCATGGTTGATCTTCGTATTCTTTTGACCTCTGATTAGCTTATTCATTGCCACATCACAATGATTACCATGAACATGTCGTGTCTCCTTTCAGTTGTTTATGGTAGCCATACCTTTGTGGCTCGTAGACCTCTCTGGGCGGAGCTCCTTCGGTTAAGTGTTTGCACGGATCCGTGGATGGTAGCTGGGGATTTTAATGCTATTCGCGACCATACTGATAGGATGGGCAGCTCGAATAGTTGGATCCCGGCTTTTGATGAATTTGATGATTGTCTAGTGCATGCAGGTCTCGATGATCTCAGGTATATCGGGCATCGGTTCACTTGGTCCACATCCTCCGGGATACACCGTAAGCAACGCAAAATTAATCGTGTCCTCATCAACGATCACTGGACCCAGGTGTTTTCATATTCTGAGGCAACTTTCTTGGCACCAGGGATCTCGGACCATTCTCCTATGATGATTAAACTGTTGTCTCCTCCTCTATCGAAGAAACCCTTCAAGTTCTTCAACTACTGGATTTCTCATCCTTCGTTCAAGGATATTGTAGCACAATTTTGGGATTCCCCCTTCGAAGGCTCTCCTATGTTTATTGTTTGCCGCAAGCTTAAACTGCTCAAAGTCCGGCTTAAGCAACTGAATAGGTCCACCTTTTCTGATATCTCTAACCGTACGGAGCAAGCTAGGCAAGCCCTATCTTCGGTTCAACTTGCGCTTGAACACGACCCCACTAACCAGAGTTTGGTAGATATTGAGCTGGAGCATCTCCGGGCCTTCTCCGCCCTTAGAATTCAAGAGGAATCCTTCTATAGACAAAAATCAAGAATCAGATGGCTTAAAGAGGGCGACCTCAACACGATATATTTTCATCACTTTGTGAACAAAAGAAGACTCCACAATCGCATTCTCTCGGTTGTTGATATGGCTGGCTCTGTTCTCACCGAAGCCAACCAAGTTCGCCAACACATTATTGGCCACTTTGAAGATCTTCTCACGGATGATTCTTCATCCATCCGGCCGGATCCTCATGAGGTCGGCAGATATATTGCCCGCTCCCTAGACGATGCCCAAAAAGATGCTCTATCTCGGCCTTTTTCCGATGAAGAGATCCGTTCCACCCTGTTCTCCCTCGCCGGAGGTAAGGCTCCTGGTCCTGATGGATACAACGTTGATTTCTTCAAATCTTCTTGGTTTATTGTTGGCTCCTCGATTATTCTAGCCATAAAGGACTTCTTTGCAAGTGGTAAGCTTCTGAAAGAATTAAACACCACCATTCTCACCCTTGTTCCGAAGATACCTAATGCTCTGGCTATGTCCGACTTCCGCCCTATTGCATGCTGTAATACCATATACAAATGCATTACTAAGTTGCTAGCCAATCGGATTGCGTCTGTTCTACCATCTATCATCTCTCCTTCCCAAGCTGCTTTTGTAAAAGGGAGGAGAATCAGTGATAACATTATGATTGCCCAAGAACTTTTCGCGGATTTCCATCATGATCCATATATCCCCAAATGTGCTATAAAAGTGGACTTCAGGAAGGCTTATGACACGGTGGATTGGTATTTTCTTGAGCTGGTTATGCTTGCTTTTGGGTTCCTATCTTTATTCACAAGGCGGGTTATGGAGTGTGTCACCTCTCCCAAATTCTCGGTCGCTATCAACAGAGAGCTGCATGGTTTTTTCTCTAGTAGCAGGGGAATACGACAGGGGGACCCTCTCTCTCCATATCTTTTCACCATGGTAATGGAGGTATTCTCTGGTATATTACAAGCTAAGGCAACTTTACCGGGTTTCAAATTCTTTTGGCGATGCAAGCAATCCCAGCTATCCCACCTCTTCTTTGCGAATGACGTTCTTCTGTTTGCTGAAGCCAATCTGGCATCCATCACCGCGATCAAAGAGGGACTCAACCTCTTCTCGGATTGGTCTGGCTTGCGACCGAATGCAGACAAGAGCGATATCTTCCTATCGGGTGGGTCGGCCTCTCTTCAGGATCAGATTCTACAGTGTCTGGGCTTCCGGCGAGGTACCCATCCTTTCCGATATCTTGGTGTTCCAGTCATTTTATCTAGACTTGGCAAAGCAGACTGTGATATCTTGGTGCATGCTATCACTGCTAGAGTACGCTCCTGGGCCCAAAGATTCCTATCTTATGCGGGTCGATTGCAGCTTATAAAATCTGTCTTGCATTCCATACATATTTACTGGGCTAGCGTCTTCATCCTCCCTTTAGGAGTCTTGGACAAAATTGAACTTATTCTTAGACAATTCCTCTGGAAGGGCCCTGAGTTGGGAGTTGGAGGAGCCAAAGTCTCCTGGTCTGATATTTGTTATCCCAGAATCGAGGGCGGTTTGGGGATTCGCAGACTGGTGGATTATAACAAGGCGCTGGCTATCAAGAATATATGGATTCTTTTTACTGATAAAGAATCTCTCTGGTGCAAGTGGATCCACTCCACCTTCTTGAAGAAAACCAGCTTTTGGATTGCTCCGCAACCTACTTTTTGCTCATGGACATGGAAAAAGATTCTTGCCCTCAGATCTAAATTCTCTCTCCACTTCAGATGGAAGATTGGTAATGGTCGCACTACCTTATTTTGGTATGATAACGGGCATGATAAAGGCCCTCTACATAAGCTTTTTACGCCTAGAGCTATTTATGGGTCCCGGATTCCACGTGATACTTCTGTCCATGCGTTTTTCCACACGGTTTGGCCAGCCTCGGAAACTCTGGACCCGCTAACACCTTGGCTGGACCCGCCCCTCACCTTTGTTGATAATAGAGAGGATTCCCTCTTATGGCAAGGTCACCCCTCGGGAGACTTCTCGGTTGCGTCGGCTTGGGAACTCTTTAGACCAAAGAAGCCGAGAGTTCAGTGGCATTCGCTGATTTGGGATAATGCTATAGCGCCGCGGCATGCCTTCCTTATGTGGTTAGCTTCCCTCAATCGTCTACCAACTCAGGTGTTTCTATTACATTGTCACAGAATTACCGATGGTTTATGTCCCTTCTGTCGGACCACTCCGGACTCGGTGAATCACTTGTTCTTTGGTTGTCCTATCACTGGTAAGTTAGCTGATGTTTGGGCTGAATATTGTCATATCTCTTGGCATAATAGGTCATGGAATAATTTAATTCGTTGGGCAAAGATTCGCATAGGAGGCACTTCATTCTCGCACCGCATTGCTAGATTCTCTCTTGGAGCTCTATGTCATATAATTTGGATTGAACGTAATAACTCCTTATTCCGTCATGAGTCGATTTATTGTCCAAGGATCCTCAACCACTTGTCAAACTCGTGAAGGATAAAGCCCTCTCCTATGGTCGCATAGATGATAACCTAAGCAATAGAAACTTGCAAAGGAAATGGGGTCTCTCGGCGAACATCTTTGAAGATCGTCAACACGACCCTTTGTTAAGCTGATCCATCCTGCTTTTGCACCCTTATCGGTCGATGTCTCCACTTCGATGGTCTTTGTGGTGGAAGTGTGGCTACTGGTCCCTCCTGTTGTTCCCTCTCCCCCTATAACTCCTGTTATGTTGATGTTTTCACTCCGTCTGCTATGGTTTTCTGCTGAGGTTTCTTCTTTGCCTCTTCATCTTCTATCCCTTGCTGCTGCTGATGACTGTTTCTGTGCAAAGTGCTACTGATGCGGCGTCCCATACGGTCCCTGGTCCCTGCTGCTGCTTCTCCTACATGATCGTTGGTTAAGCTCCGACTGCTCGCTGCCGCTGCTGCTGCTGTTCTCTGTCGCGGCTTTCCTTTTGTTTCCTTTTTGTTTGCCCCTGCCTTCTTCGTGCCTGTTTTGGTTGTTCTGCCTGCTGGTGGTCTGCAGCTGCTGACTCTATGACTGACGCCTGCTCCCGCCTGATCTACTGGCTGTTGTCCCAACGTGATGCCGCTGGTCTCTCCCATCGTTTGCTGCTGCTCGTGTGGATCCCTCCCTCGCCTGTTGCCTCTTCGCGCCTCCTGTGTGCTTGCTGCTGCTGGGTTTCTTTTTTGCAATCCTTGCTGGTTCAGTGCCCTTGTTTTTTTATCTTTGCCTCGGCTGGTCTGGCCTCCGGTTGACCCCTGTGGTCTGTTGTGGTTTTTGTGACTGCTCGTCTTGCTTTCCTCCCGTCCCTTGACTGGTTTGGCCTTCGTTGGCTGCGTCCTTGTTGTGATCCATTTCTTGCAACCGGTTCACCGTTGAACCATGTCGGGCACTCTCTAGTTCCTTTCTTGGTTCATGGTTTTTGTGTCCGGTTTTCATTGCATCTAGTGCTTTGAAAAGTTTAATATATACTTACCTTACCAAAAAAAAAAAAAAACAACTGCGAAAGCACTTCCTGCTCTCTCCTTGATGCTCTGGTTGCTGGTCATGGTTGTTCTTGCTCTCTGTGTCCTCTCCTGGTGTTGCTACGCTCTTGGTGTCCTTGTGTCTGTGTTTTCTTTCCCTTTCTTTATTTCTTTTTGGGTTTTCTTCGGGTTTTACGACGCTGCTCTTACGCTTCTGATGCCTCTGCTGCTGCTGCTGCCCTACCTCACCTCCTCCTCCTGCGGTGCTGCTGGGCCTCCCTCTCTGTGGGTTGCATCTCCTTATTGGGTTCTCTGTTGTTGCTTCGGTTCTTTCCCTTTTGCTCAGCACTTCCTGCTGCTGTTTTTTGTTGCTGCCGGTGTTGTGTTGGCCTGTTTCTTGGCCTTCCCTTTGGCCTTATTGCACTTTCGTTAGCCTTACTGGCTTTTGTTTGTATTTCCTCTTTTGTCGTGTTGTATCTTACAACCGGTTCACCGTTGAACTCCCTATGTCACATACTGTGTCATTTGGAGTTCATGGTTTTTGTGTCCGGTTTCCCTTGTATCTAGAGCTTTGGAAAGATCAATACATACTTACCTTACCAAAAAAAAAAAAAAAACAACTGCGAAAGCACAATCTTTCCTTTGTTCTTGATACGTGCGTACTGTTCACGCGCTAGGATGCTCCCGAGTGTTTCACGTCCGGTTACTGTTCACCTGCCGATTTTCTACTGATTCCGGCCATTCCTAGCCCCGATTGGGATGATTCTCAGGGGGGTTCTGTTCGCCACTTCCCCCTTGTCTTTCCCCTTGATCGGCGACTCCCGATGCTGGTTTTTCCCACTCTGGTGGCCTCGTCAAGATCTGCGTGCTGGGTTTCGCCTGGCACTATTCACCCGGCGGCAACTTGGTGATTCCGGCTGGCCCCGACGACGATCGAAGCGGTTTGTTGGGGGGTTTTGCTCGCCTGAACATCCTTGACAATCCCTCCGGCCGGCGTCTTCCTTCGTTGTCTGTTCTACCATCGGATACCTCCCGTAGACTTACGGCCTGGGTCTCGTCTTCTCCAGCCCTCTGGTCTGTGCACGGTGGTTTCCGGCGTAATTGGCTGGCGCTGGTGGTCTTATACCAATCTTCGGACTCCTCTCACTCTTCTCTCTCGGCCTTGTACCCAGATCTCTGAGGGTGGTTGTGCTTCTCGGCTTTTCCTTATTCGCACTGCAATCATCCTGCCGAGATTTGAGGTTCGCGATCAACATTGGTCCCTCTGACCAACTCGAGGGTCTTGCTCAGCTTGACCGACCTTGACAACCTCTATTTGAGCCTAGATTACTCTGCCTTGCTTGTGGCTTGGTTGCGGTTCTACTGGATGCGGTAGGTAGTCATTGCAGGGGACTTTCACTACTCTGTTCTGCTGTGATTTAGTCTGCTACGCTAGGGAGGTTATTAAGTGTTGTATTGTTGGTGTTCTCATCAATTGTTGCTGGTGCTGGGTTGTTGTTGTCGTGATTGGCCTTGACTGGTAGTAGGAATTGGAGGTTGGGTTGGTTTTCTTTTCTGTTCTGGCGGCTATTGTTAGTTGTTGGTGTGGCTTGTGGTGGCTGCTGTGATTCTCTATTGACTGTGGTGGTTGGTTTATATTGCTCTGGTTGCCGTGATTGTGGCTGCCATCCTGTCACAAGCAGTGGCTAATGTTTGCCAATCCTTGTTGATCGTGAATGGCTGCCCTCCCTCCTATTTTGGGAAGCAGTGCCCCCCTGTTCCCTGCTGTGAGCTTCACGTAGAAGCTTCTTCTGCCTCCCTCCCTGCCCCTGCTCGTCAGCACTCTTCCTCAACAGCTGACCATGTGCAGACCCCCCAAGGATTAGCTACTAATGCCATCGACAAGGGCAAAGCTGCTGCCGAGCCTGGTGATGCTGGCATTTTGGGAGAGCCTGCTCTTGGTTTAGCTCATTTGCGTGATCCCAAAAGGGGCCGTAGTAGAGGTAGGACACGAAGTAGAGGTAGACCTCTTCAGACTAAACCTAGACCTCCTCCGACTCTAGTGGGTAGCCAAAAGGCGTCTTCTGCAGCTGGCACTTCTCGGCCTACGGGGGACCTCGGCGTAGCCTCCGCTCGCCCTCCCTTTCCTCACATTGATAGAAGCCAAAGTCGACCTCAGGCTTTGCCTATTGCACACCAAAAACCTAGAACGTGGGCTAATGTGGCTAAGGTTGTCTCCATGGGCTATAACCTCAAACATGTATCTCCGAATAGGATAGATGGTGAGTTGGTTGTCGACATTCCTCCGGAGGTTGAGCAGGAAGAAAACCCTTTTTGGAAAAATTGTATCGTCGGATACTTTCTTGGCAAGAAGATATACTTTAAAGCGACTGAGGAGGCGGTTAAAAAGGCTTGGGGTGCTCACCTCGTTGATGTCCGTCTACATGAGGATGGTTTCTACTTCTTTCACATCCCAGATGATTCATATAGAAGACATGTCTTGGAGAATGGCCCTATCTCTATCTTTAATAGCACAATGGTACTTCAACAGTGGCACTCGGATCTTAAACTTAACAAAGGTCTTCAAGACACTTTCCCGATTTGGGTTAAGCTGCGGGGTGTTCCCTTTTCATTATGGTCTTCTATAGGATTTGGATATATTGCGGGTGCAATTGGTAAGGCTTTATACGCTGATGAACATACGGCCTCTGTTCAAAGAATCTCTTATGCCCGTGTTTGTGTCGAAATCAAAGCTACTCATCCTCTCCCGGAAGTTTTAAAGGTGAGGTGGAAAGGTGAAATGTATAGCATAGCTGTGGAATATGAATGGATGCCACCTTCTTGCGGTATGTGTGGTATGTTTGGACACAAGGAGGGATCCTCTGCCTTCCCTTGTGCTAAACCAAATGAAACTGTGCCCTCCTGACCCCTGCCCACCTCTCAACCCGAAGGTGCTTGGCAACAGGTCAAAAGGCGGGGTAGACGTAGGACAACTGCAGGTTCTGATCATCTTATGGAGCCTAGCCCTACTCCCGAGGTTATTCCTCCACAGGAAGATACACCTGCCGTGCGACATTGTGAGTCATTACATGCGGATGGGGAGGTGCTGCTTCCTCAGTTCACTGCTGGTGTGATGGATGATACCGCTGCTTAGTCGCCTCATCCTTCCCTGTTGTCTCTCGCAGCAAAACAGACCCCAGCTCCCTTCCCCTCCCCGCCCAAAGAAGCTGTTCCTCCTTTGCTTCACGGTTCCCTCCCATTTGTTCCTCTCTCGGTGGTCAGTCCCCCAGCGCTCCTATTGCGGAGTGGCCCTTCTGTCCCTTCAGCTGCTGGCCAACCTTCAGAAACTGCTGCAGATGATACCTCTCCCAGCACTTCTCCTCTCTAGGCTGCTGCGTTGGCTCTGTTCAAACAGATGGATCACTCGACTGCTGCTCTGTTTCTTCAATCTGCTGTGGCTATTTCTGAGCAACCTAAGCAGAGTATGCTCAACTTGGACAGAACTAGAGAGTTCCCGACCCCCTTGATGGTTGATTCGAACTCTACTCGGTGCAGCATGTCGGGTCCTGTGCAGCCCCTTCTGCCTCCTCGCGACTTGGCTACATTCCAGCAGTTGTGTCTTTCTGGGTCTTCTTCTCGGGCTACTTCGCCCCATGGTTCTAGTTCGGATAAGGAGGAGGGTTCTGAGAACAATATGGCAAGTGATGTGGAAGAGGACTTTCCCTTATTGTCTCCACCCAACACTAGATCGCGAGCGACGGTTTTTGCCCTCCCCAAACCTCATGACTTACCCTCATCGGCAGATGCTCTGGAGGCCCGTGAGCTGCATAAGCAAGCTGGAGACTCTACCCCCACCTCTCCTAAGGCCAACTCTCGAAAGCCGAAGAAGAAGCCGGCTAAGAAGAAGTAGTTACCCCTCCCTCCTTTTCTGTAAATATGTTTTTTGGTGTATGGAATATTAGGGGTCTTGTTGACCCTCTCCGCCAAGCTGAAATTCGTTCATTGGTTCGGATTTCTCGTCTCTCTTGCATTGGTTTATTGGAGACGAAGGCGAAAGCCTCTTGTTTTGACGCTATTTCTCGCGGTTTACTCCCGGGTTGGACTTGGGTGGCTAACTATGAATATTCTCCCCTTGGTCGTATATGGATTGGCTGGAACCCCCAAGCGATTGATCTTATGGTTCTTTCAATCTCCAACCAGTGAATTCATGTGCGCCTTTCTTTAACTACTTTGAACTGTTCTTGCCTTCTCTCGGTTGCTTATGGCGGTCACTCCTTCATATCTCGGCGTTCTCTATGGACGGATCTTATTCGACTTAGTGATTGTGTGGATCCTTGGATTGTTGCCGGTGACTTTAACGCAATTCGGGATATCACGGATAGGATGGGTGGATCGACTAGTTGGATTCCTGCATTTGAGGAGTTTGGCGAGTGCTTGTCTCAGGCACGTTTGGATGATCTCCACTATGTGGGCCACGGATTTACTTGGTCTACTTCCTCTGGTATGGACCGTAAGCAGCGAAAGATTGATCGTGTTCTTGTCAATGAGCATTGGAGCCGACTGTTTTCTTTCTCAGAGGCTACCTTCCTGGCCCCGGGGATCTCTGACCACACTCCTATGGTCATCAAGATTATGCCTCCTCCTGTATCAAAGAAGCCTTTCAAGTTCTTCAATTACTGGAGGACCCACCCTTCCTTTAAGGATATTGTTTCGCAGGTTTGGTCTACTCCAATCGGTGGTTCCCCCATGTTTGTTGTCTGTAGCAAACTTAAACTCCTTAAGGGTCGACTCAAACAACTTAATAGGAGCTCGTTCTCTGACATTTCGGAACGTACTGAGAAAGCCAGGAATGACCTCTCCCTCATCCAAGAGGCGCTGGAACGTGATCCCTTGAACCAAACCCTGGCGGACCGTGAGATGGAGCTCCTCCAGACCTTTGCGACCCTTAGACTCCAAGAGGAGTCTTTTTTCAAACAAAAGTCTAGAATCAGGTGGCTCAAAGAAGGGGACTTGAATACTAGATATTTCCATCACTTCGTCAATAAACGGAGGTTGCAAAACCGTATACTTTCTGTGGTGGATTCGGATGGTTTGATACTGACCGACCAGATTCAGGTGAAGGCTCATATCGTGAGCCATTTTGAGGAACTCCTAAATGGTAATGATACCTCTATTCGGCCGCACATTGCTGAGATTCGTGGCTTCCTATCTCATACCATTAATGATGATCAAATGGAGGTCCTCTCTAGGGTTGTCGCGGAGGAGGAGGTTCGAAGCACTTTATTTTCCCTTGCTAAAGGCAAATCCCCTGGACCCCGATGGCTTTAATGTGGAATTCCTTATCTCTTCTTGGGATATCGTCGGCCCCTCCTTCACCTTGGCAATTATGGATTTCTTTAGGAATGGGCGCCTTCTTAACGAAACAAATGCAACAATTCTTTCGCTAGTTCCGAAATCCCCCAACGCTTTAGCAATGCATGACTTCCGGCCTATTGCTTGCTGTAATACTATCTACAAATGCATAACCAAGTTGCTCACCAATAGAGTCGCTTCCCTCTTGCCTTCGCTCATCTCCCCTTCCCAAACAGCTTCTGTTAGAGGAAGGAGAATCAGCGACAACATCTTGATTGCCCAAGAACTCTTTGCGGACTTCCATCATCGTCAATATAGCTCCCAATGTGCTATTAAGGTGGACTTCCGTAAGGCTTATGATACGCTGAGTTGGGGTTTCATCCAGCTTGTTCTTCGTGCCTTTGGCTTCTCGGAGTTCTTTATCGGATTGATCATGGAATGTGTTTCGACACCAAAAATTTCTATGGCTATCAGTGGGGAGCTTCATGGGTTCTTCTCTAGCAATAGAGGTATCAGGCAAGGCGATCCCCTATCTCCATATCTTTTCACCTTGGTTATGGAAGTGCTTTCTGGGATCCTTCATGCCAACTCCTCCTCTCCCGACTTCAAACCTTATTGGCAATGTAAGCGTACTCGGATCCCCCATCTTTTCTTTGCAGATGACGTACTTTTATTTGCTGAGGGCCACTTACCATCCATTGACCTACTGAAGAAAGGATTAGACTTATTCTCTAGTTGGTCGAGCCTACACCCGAACCCCAACAAGAGTGAATTCTATATTTCGGGTGGCTTGCCGACTCTTCAAATCCAAATTCAGCACCTATTGGAGTTTCAACAAGGAAATCTACCGTTCCGATATCTGGGAGTTCCTGTCATTTCTTCTCGGCTGGGTAAAGTGGACTGTAACGTCCTTGTTAATGCTATTACCGCCAGAGCTCCCTCTTGGGCTCATCGTTACCTATCTTATGCCGGCCGCTTGCAGCTCCTCAAATCGGTTTTACACTCCATCTATATTTATTGGGCCGGTGTTTTCACCCTCCCAAAATCCGTTTTGAAAAGAATTGAGGTCATTCTACGTCAATTCTTGTGAAAGGGCCCTGATCTTGGTGTTGGAGGGGCTAAGGTTTCCTGGTCGAATATTTGTCTCCCTAAGAAGGAAGGTGGCCTGGGAATTCGCAGACTCTTTGATTGTAATAGAGCTTTGACGCTAAAACATATATGGTCTTTATTCACGGACAAGGAATCTCTTTGGTGTAAATGGATCCACTCTAATTTTTTGCGGAAAGCCAACTTCTGGACCATTACAAGACCAACCATATGCTCTTGGTCTTGGAAGAAAATTCTAGACCTCCGCTTTGAGTTCTCGCTGATGTTCAAATGGAGATTCGGAAATGGACATACCACTTCCTTTTGGTTCGATCATTGGCATGAGAAAGGACCTCTTCATAAGCTTTTCACGGCTGGAGATATCTATCGGCCTGGGATCCCACGTACGATCTCCATCCGGGACTTCTTTTTCTCTGATTTCCCCCCTTCTACGGTGCTTGACACCATTCGGCCTTGGATGCTCCTGGAGCCTTCTTTTACGGAGACTAGGGATGACAGGTTTTGTTGGATTGGCCACTCTTCTGGGGATTTCACGGTTTCATCGGCATGGAACCATATCAGACCGAGAGGTCAAGTTGTTCCTTGGCATTCCTTCCTGTGGGATAAGACTATAGCTCCAAGGGATGCCTTCATTATGTGGTTAGCCTCGCACAATCGCCTTCCTACTCAGGTTTTGCTACTTCAATATCGGAGGATCGATGATGGTTCCTTTGCTTTCTGCCACAACACTCCCGACTCGGTTGATCATCTCTTCTTTGGTTGTTCTATCACTAATGGACTTGCCTCTACTTGGGCTTCCAAGTGTCTTTTGCACTGGCGGAATCGCCCCTGGAATGATTTCATTGATTGGGCGAAGAAACACCTCGATGGCCCCTCATTTTCTCACAGAATTGCCAGATTTTCGCTGGGTGCCCTCTGCCATATCATTTGGTCCACGCGACATGATATCTTATTTCGCAATAAGCAACTATTTATTCCGGCGATGCTTTTTCATCTCTCTAGACTTGTCAAAGACAAGGCGCTCTCCCTCGGTCGTATCCAAGACCTCCCCCGTAACAGACGCATTCAGAATAATTGAAGCTTATCGGATGCTATCTTTAGTGGGGATTAGACGTATGTGTTGCTGCTCCTGTGCCCGATGATCCTTTGTACAAAGCTGCTGGTTCGTTTCTGCACTGGGTGCTACAGTACGCCCGGCTGGTTTTGGTGTCTCCGGGTGTTTTGACCGTTGGATCTGGTTGGAATTTTGTGGTAGTGATCTGTATAACTCCTACTGTATGTTCACCGTTTGGATTTTTGATAGGAGCTCTCCTGCTCGCGGTAGACCTGTTCTACTCAGTCCAGTTTTTCTTGCTGCATCTACAGTACACGCGACTGTTTTTGGTGTTTTCGGCTGATTGGACCGTTGGATTAGGCTGCAATTTTGTGGCAGGGATTGTTATACCCCCTGCTACTTTCCCACCGTCTGGATTGTTCATAGGAGTCATCTCGCTCGCGGTGGAGCTGTTCTACCGGTTCCAAGTTGTCTAGCTACTGCTACAGTACGCGCGGCTGGTTTAGTTTACTCCGTCTGCTTGGTCCGTTGGATTCCATTGTAATTTTGTGTTTGGGATCAATATATCCCATGCTTCATCTTTACCGCTTGGATTTTGGTTTGGAGCTGTCCCTGCTGTGGTGTCGCTGATTCCATGTTTGGGGTTTTTTCTGCCTCTCTCGGTCTGCATCTTCCTCTCGGTTCATGCTCTCTCCTTGATGCTCTGGTTGCTGGTCATGGTTGTTCTTGCTCTCTGTGTCCTCTCCTGGTGTTGCTGCACTCTTGGTGTCTTTGTGTCTGCGTTTCCTTTCCCTTTCTTTGTTTCTTTTAGGGTTTTCTTCGGGTTTTACGACGCTGCTCTTACGCTTCTGATGCCTCTGCTGCTGCTGCTGCCCTGCCTCACCTCCTCCTCCTGCGGTGCCGCTGGGCCTCCCTCTCTGTGGGTTGCATCTCCTTGTTGGGTTCTCTGTTGCTGTTTCGGTTCTTTCCCTTTTGCTCAGCACTTCCTGCTGCTGTTTTTTATTGCTGCCGGTGTTGTGTTGGCCTGTTTCTTGGCCTTCCCTTTGGCCTTTATTGCACTTTCGTTAGCCTTACTGGCTTTTGTTTGTATTTCCTCTTTTGTCGTGTTGTATCTTACAACCGGTTCACCGTTGAACTCCCTATGTCACATACTGTGTCATTTGGAGTTCATGGTTTTTGTGTCCGGTTTCCTTTTTATCTAGAGCTTTGGAAAGATCAATACATACTTACCTTACCAAAAACAAGAAAAAAAAATAACTACGAAAGCATACCCACCGGTAGGTGGCCTAGTTGGTAAGAACACTATGACCTCTTGGTCACATGTTCGAACCGTGGCGTCCGCGCCAGGGCTAGGTGGCGTCCGCGCTAACACCTGTGTCTTACCCGGGGCGCCGTGGTGGTGGGGTCCTGCGGCCTCCCCGAGGACTAGTCGTGCTTCACAGCTGGTTCGAGCGTAAGCTCACCGGTCGCGCGGAACCTCAGTTATAAAAAAAAAAACAATTGCGAAAGCATACTTTTCATTTGCTGCTCGGGTTACTGTTCACATGCGGCACTGTTCAGTCGAGCTCTCTCTCGTTTCTTTAGGTGCGGCTCTACGTGGCTACTGTTCACCCGAGTAACTGATGGCTCTCTCCGGTGATCCAACCGTTGATTTCCCCTGATTTCCAGCGTCCCCAGTCGCCCTGCCATCCTCACTGATCTCTCCAGTGGGATCCCTGATCGGTGTCCTCCTTGGAGCTCCCCTGTGGATCTGACTTCGGCATTGAGGATCCTGCTCGGGATTTGGTTCTTGAGCTCCTGACTTCTTCAGCCCCAATTCAGGTGGCCTTCTCTTGGTATTCTTGATCCCCTGCTGGTTCTCTGATCATCCTCTAGTCTGTATTGCGACGGGTGTCTCTGTCTATGCTTCGGTACTGATCTGGTCTGCTCTAGGGTTTCGTCCCCTGTTTCTCGTGCTCAGTTTGCTCTACTTTCTGGTTGGTTGGCTTTTCCATTTTGGTTGTCTGTGTGATTGCGCCTCTATATGTGTTCCTGATTGGTATTGACTGGTGGTTGATGGGTTGCTCTGGTTGAATGGTGGGTGAAGCTCCTAGTTCTCTGCTGTAATTGCGCCCCCACTCATGACCTCTGCAGATGAGGTTGTCCCTTCTTTTGCCCCTGAAGCAGATATGCAGCCTTGCCCTGTCCTTGGTGTTACCAAAAAATCTGTTACTAGTGCCCTGCCTACTGGTACGACTGAAGCTGCTGTGTTGGGGATCAGGTTTAAGGCAGTTGGGGCTGAGGCAGGGGTTGCGACTCCTACTCGGGTTTCAAGGCCTAACTCTCGTGATTCTCAACATAGCCGAAGTAGAGGAAGATCATGGAGGAGGAAATCTAAGGCTCATGTTGATCAACACAGAACTCAGAATGGCAATGTAGTCTCTACAGCAACTTTTCATACTGTGGAAGGTGCCAAGGGACGCCGTAGCTCTAGTAGAGCCAAGGCTCAAAATATCCATAAAACTTGGGCTAATGTGGCAAAGGTGATGACTAAGGGTTATAATCTGTCCTATGTCGCTCCCTCGATGGTGGATGGTGAACCGATCGTTGACATTACTCCCGAGGTAGTGGCGAACGAGAACCCGATATTGAAGGAATGCGTCGTCGGATGCTTCCTTGGGCGGAAGCTATATTTCAAACTAACGGAAGAAACGATCAAGAAGGCTTGGGGAGAGCATGTAGCGGATATTCGGTTGCATGATAATGGATACTACTTCATCCATATCCCGGAAGAGGAGTTTAGGAGGAAAGTGCTAGAGATGGGATCTCTATCCATCCTAAACAGCACTATGATGCTCCAAGCTTGGCATCCTAAAATGAAGCTTGAGAAAGGTGTTCATGAATCCTTACCGATTTAGGTGAGATTGAGAAATATACCTCTCTCCCTTTGGTCTTCCACTGGTATTGGCCGTATTGCGAGTGCGCTCAGTAATCCTCTTTATGTTGATCTTCATACGGATCAAATGAAGAGACTCTCCTTTGCTCGTGTTTGTGTACAATTTAAAGCCACCCAACCTCGACTTGAGTCGGTGAAAATTAGATGGGATGGGGAACTCATTTCTATTGGCGTAGAATATGAATGGAAGCCTCTTGTGTGTGACTCTTGTCGCATCTATGGACATAAACTGGGTACTACTGGCTTCCCCTATGCAGTGACCCCGGTAGCTCCATTACTTAAACCATCAGCCTCCCGTCCCCATCAACTCGCGGAAGGCGAATGGCAGCAAGTGAGAAAGAAAAATGATCGAAGGAATGGACTGGATAACCCGGTAGTCAACCAAGCAGAAGCTACCCCAGTGCTGGTGGAATCCCGATACACCCCCAGACCTGCCAACACCCCTGCTCTGGTTCGCCCTCTACCGACGCCTTCTTACCCCTCTTCAGAACCTACGGTGTCTTCTCCTCCTGTATCACCCCGGATCATTGCAGCATTAGACGATCCTCAAGTGGAATCTCCATCTGCTGTGCACCATTCGAGTCTTAATCCAGCTGCCACCAGGTGCACAGCCTTTGTGAACACTGTTGTTGCAGGATCATCTCGCGCCCCTGTCTTGAGACAACAGTTGGTCCTCCCCGCTCACACTCCTCCGGAGTCTGCCATCCAATCCTCAGACTCTGACATTGATGGTCATAATGCAAGTGACCTTGCCACAGATTTTGAAGAGGATATCTCTTCTCCGTCCCCTCCAGTCACTAGGTCGCGAGCGACGGTTTCTGGTCTTCCTTTTACGCCTTCCACCAATGCTATGGAACCGCCTCCTCAGGGAGAGGGAAATAGTGACTCCTCCTCCAAGACGACTAAACCCAAGTCTAGGAGAAAGAAAGGTCGGAAAAATCGATAACTCCCTCTCTCTCTCTCCTTGTAAATAGGTTTTTTGGAGTTTGGAATGTTCGGGGTCTTGTTGACCCTCTACGGCAGGTTGAAATCCGCTCCTTTGTTAGCAACTACCATCTTGCTTGTATTGGCATTCTAGAGACTAAAGTCCACGCCTTTCTTTTTGCTACTATCTCTGGGAGTCTCTTGGCCAGTTGGTGTTGGACTTCCAATTATGACCACTCTCCTCGTGGTAGGATTTGGGTTGGGTGGGATCCCCGCTTGATTGATCTTCGTATTCTCATGACCTCTAATCAGATTATCCATTGCCATATCACAATGATTACTATCAATAAGTCGTGTCTCTTTTCGGTTGTTTATGGCGGTCATACTTTTGTGGCTCGTAGATCTCTTTGGGCGGAGCTCCTTCGGTTAAGTGCTTCTACAGATCCGTGGTTGGTAGCTAGGGATTTTAATGCTATTCGCGACCATACTGAAAGGATGGGCAGCTCCAATAGCTGGATCCCGGCTTTTGATGATTTTGATGATTGTCTAGTACATGCAGGCCTCGATGATCTCAGGTATATAGGCCATCGGTTCACTTGGTCCACATCCTCTGGGATCCACCGCAAGCAATGCAAGATTGATCGTGTCCTTATCAACGATCTTTAGACTCAGGTGTTTTCTTATTCTGAGGCAAATTTTCTGACGCTAGGGATTTCGGACCAAACACCTATGGTGATTAAACTATTGTCTCCTCCTCTTTCGAAGAAACTTTTCAAGTTCTTCAACTACTGGATCTCTCATCCTTCGTTCAAGGATATTGTGGCACAAGTCTGGGATTCCCCTTTTGATGGCTCTCCTATGTTTATTGTCTGTCGCAAGCTCAAACTTCTCAAAGTCCGGCTTAAGCAACTGAATAGGTCCACCTTCTCTAATATCTCAACCAGTACGAAGCAAGCCAGACAAGCCCTTTCTTCGGTACAAATTGCGCTTGAACACGACCCCACAAATCAGAATTTGGTGGACATTGAGTTGGAGCACCTCCGGGTCTTCTCCGCCCTTAGAATTCAAGAGGAATCCTTCTACAGACAAAAGTCAAGAATCAGATGGCTTAAAGAGGGCGATCTCAACACGAGGTAGTTTCATCATTTTGTCAACAAAAGAAGACTCCACAATCGCATTCTCTCGGTTGTTGATTTGGGTGGCTCTGTTCTCACTGATGCCAACCAAGTAAACCAACACATCATTGGCCACTTTGAAGATCTTCTCACCGGTGACTCTACATCCATGCGGCCGGAACCTCATGAGGTCACCAGATTTATTGCTCGCTCCCTGGACGATGCTCAAAAAGTTGCTCTATCTCAGCCCTTTTCTGATGAAGAGATCCGTTCCACCTTTTTCTCCCTCACCGGAGGTAAGGCTCCTGGTCCTGATAGATATAACGTTGATTTCTTCAAATCTTCTTGGAATATCATTGGCCCTTCGATTATTTTAGCCATCAAGGACTTCTTTACAAGTGGTAAGCTCCTGAAAGAATTAAATACCACCATTCTCACCCTTGTACCGAAGATCCCTAATGCTTTGGCTATGACTGACTTTCACCCCATTGCATGCTGTAATACCATTTACAAATGCATTGCTAAGTTACTAGCCAATCGGATTGCGTCTGTTTTACCATCTTTAATCTCTCCTTCTCAAGCTGCCTTTGTCAAAGGGAGGAGAATCAGTGATAATATTATGATTGCCCAAGAACTGTTTTCGGACTTCCATCATGATCCTTATATCCCCAAATGTGCTATAAAAGTTGACTTCAGGAAGGCTTATGACATGGTGGATTGGTATTTTCTTGAGCTAGTTATGCTTGCTTTTGGGTTCCCATCTTCTTTCACTATGCGGGTTATGGAATGTGTCACCTCTTCAAAGTTCTCGGTCGCTATAAATTGAGAGCTGCATGGTTTCTTCTCTAGTAGCAGGGGCATACGATAGGGGGACCCTCTCTCTCTATATCTTTTTACCATGGTCATGGAGGTATTCTCTGGTATAGTACAAGCTAAGGCGTCCTTACCAGGCTTCAAATTTTTTTGGCGTTGCAAGCAATCCCGACTGTCCCACCTCTTCTTTGCGGATGACGTTCTTCTTTTTGCTGAAGCCAACCTCCCCTCTATCACTTTAATTAAAGAGGGACTTAACCTCTTCTCGGATTGGTCTGGATTGCGACCGAATGCTGACAAGAGCGATGTCTTCCTATTGGGTGGGTCGGTCTCTCTTCAGGACTAGATTCTACTTAGTCTAGGCTTCCGGCGAGGTACCCTTCCTTTTCGATATCTTGGTGTTCCAGTCATTTCATCTAGACTTGGCAAGGCAGATTGTGATATATTGGTACATGCTATCACTACTAGAGTTCGCTCTTGGTCCCATATATTTTTATTCTATGCGGGTCGACTGCAGCTTATAAAATCTGTCTTGCATTCCATACATATCTATTGGGCTAGCGTCTTCATCCTCCCCCTAGGAGTCCTGGAGAGAATTGAGCTTATTCTTAGATAATTCCTCTGGAAGGGTCCTGAATTGGGAGTTGGAGGAGCCAAAGTCTCTTGGTCTGATATATGCTATCCTAGAGTTGAGGGCGGGCTGGGGATTCGCAGATTGGTGGATTATAACAAGGCGTTGGCTATCAAGCATATATGGATTCTCTTTACTGACAAAGAATCTCTCTGGTGCAAGTGGATTCACTCCACCTTCTTGAAGAAAACCAGCTTTTGGATTCTCTATAATGCTATAGCGCCGCGCCATGCTTTCCTTATGTGGTTAGCCTCTCTCAATCGTCTACCAACTCAGGTTTTGCTATTACATTGCCACAGAATTTCTGAAGGGGTTTGTCCCTTTTGTCGGACCACTCCGGACTCGGTGAATCACTTGTTCTTTCATTGTCCTATCACCGGTAGCTTAGCTTCTGTTTGGGCTGCAAATTGTCATTTCTCTTGGCGTAACCAGTCGTGGAATAATCTCATTTGTTGGGCAAAGACTCGCATAGGAGGCACTTCGTTCTCGCACCGCATCGCTAGATTCTCACTTGGAGCTCTATGTCATATTATCTGGAGGGAACGTAACAATTTCTTATTCCGTCATGAGCCGATTTATTGTCCAAGGATCCTCAATCACCTTGTCAAACTTGTGAAGGATAAAGCCCTCTCCCTTGGTCGCATAGATGATAACCAAAGCAATAGAAGACTGCAAAGGAAATGGGGTCTCTCAGCGAATATCTTTGCAGACCATCAACACGACCCTTAGACAAGCTGGTCCGGCTTGCTTGCTTGCTTCATTCTTTCGGCTGACCACTTCTTTGGAGGTTCCCCCCTCCTTTTGCTGCAGGCCTTGCGTTTTGGGTTCACTCCTTTACTTCTTGCGCCTCTTCGACACTTGCTGGTGTGCTACTTCTGGTTTCCTATCATGTCTACTGGACTCTTCTGTTGCTCCTCTGCCCTGTATATACGGTCATGCTGCTAGTATCCCTCCCTCTGCTATGGAACTCTGCTGTGGTTCCCTGCATTGCCTCTATTTCTTCTTCCTCTGTGCTTCTCCTCCTGCTGTCTGGTGCTGTGTGAAGTGCTGCTGATGCTGCTCCCCACCTGATCGCTGCTGATGCTTCTCCTTCCTAATTGATGGCTATGTTTGGTTTTCTCTATATTACTGCTGCTTCCCTGCTGCTGCTGTGCTTGTTTTTCCTTCTTCCATGCTGCTGCATGATGCTCCCTCCTTCGCTGCTGCTGCTAATCTCTGTGCTTCTCGCTGATTGACGCCTGCTGCCACCTCATGATGCTCCCTCTACACTGCTGCTCCTTCACGTTGCTGCTCCAGAAGACCTTCCCTCCTTTTTTGTTGGCGTGATCACTCCCTGCTCGATGTACCTTATGTAGCCGCTACTCCGCCACATCCTCTGCCGCTGGCTTGTGTGGCTCTTTCCCTTCGCCAGCTGCTCCTCGCGCCCCCCACCTGCTCGCTGCTGCTGGTTCTAAGGCTGTTTGTTTCTGTTTTGCTTCCTAGTTTTTAGTTTTTGTGCCTGTTGGGATTGGCCTCTACTCGCCCCCTGTTGTTGGTTGTGTTCCTTTGTATTTGCTTGTCTAGTTTTTTCTCCCGTCTCTTGGCTGTTTTGGCCTTGCTTGGTTTAGTCCGTGCTGTGTCACATTTCTTGCAACCGGTTCACCATTGAACCCTCTCTAGCACTCTCTGGTGCCACTTTTGGTTCATGATTTTTTGTGTTCGGTTTTTTTGTACCTAGCGCTTTGAAAAGTTCTATACATACTTACCTTACCAAAAAAAAAAAAAACAACTGCGAAAGCATATACTTTTCATTTGCTCGGCTAACACTATTTGGAAAATTACTATTCACTGGAGTTTCTCTCCAGCTTTTACCTGATAGATTCCTGCGGGTACTGTTCACCCGGCGAAAGTTTGGCTCTCTAGGAGGATCCGACCGTCGGTTGTGGCTGTTTTTCGGTATCCCAAGGGGCCTAGAAGTCCTCCTTGATCTGTACGGCGAGATCATTGCTCGGTGATTTCGATCTTCGTCCCTTGCAGATCTGGTTTTCTGGATGTTCCCATGTCCTGCATTCCCCTTCTCTGGCTGAGTTTGTGCTGTCCTTGGAAATCCAGCAGGTAGTTTCGGCTATGCTTTAAGACCTGGTTTCGCACTCTTGGGACCCCTCTCTCAACCGTTGAGATCTTCGGTTGGAGCTCCCTTGCTGGCTGGTACGTAAATCTGGCTCTTCGGTGGGTTTTCTCAGTTTTCTGGTGCTGTTGTTGTCTCTGTGGATCGGACCGTTATTTTTGGCTGTGTCTTGACACCTCTGCTCGCTTATGCTTAACTGTTGATACGTCTGGTGGGATCTCTTGTTGGTTCTCTCCTGTATGCCCCATGGCAGTTCTGTAGTGATGGATTCTATGGCTGGAAAAGCTGTGTCTAGAGAGGTATCTCCTCTGCCTTAGTCCCCTGTGGTCATGATGAAAGCTAAGCAGCCTAAGGTGCCTTTGAAGCCCCTAGTTGTTCACTTTGGCTCGACTGAAACCATCTCGCGGTCTGCTATCCCGGCAGAAATAGCAAAGATGAACCTTCCGACTGCCACTGGTGGTGCGGGTACTTTTGCAGTTGGTTCTACCCAGCAAGGACAATGTCCTAACAGACGAAGTCGTAGTCGTGGACGGAAATCGTCCAATCCTTCTCGGAAAGATTCTACTGAGGCGGGGACTAGTGGTGACTCGCAAGGAAGAGGGGAAGCATCCACCAAGCCCCATATCCGCGAACCTTCGCAACAACCTTCTCAGCAATCTTGGGCTGCTGTAGCTCGATCTGCCGAAAAGGGGTATGCCCTCTCTTACATTCCACCTGCTATGGTTGATGGTAAGCCGATGGTTAGAATCTCTGAGGATATTTTTGAGGATGCCAACCCGAAGTGGATGGAGTGTTTAGTCGGCTACTTTGTTGGCAAAAAGTTACCTTTTAAGATGACTGAGAATGCGATAAAAAATGTATGGGGGACTCAGGTCGTTGATATCCTAGCTAATGTTGATGGGTTTTATTTTTTTCATATACCCGATGAAGGCTTTCGTCGGAAAATCTTGGACGGTGGTCCAATTACCATTCTTAGGGTACCGATGATTCTTCAACAATGGCACCCGGCCTTGAAGCTCAAGAAAGGCCATCATGAGGCTCTACCTGTATGGGTAAAACTGAGAGATATTCCTTTTGCTTTATGGTCTGCATCGGGCATTAGTGCTCTGGCTAGTGCTATTGGTAAACCTTTGTATGTGGACATTCAAACGGAAAGGATAAGGATGATTTCTTATGCGTGTCTGCATCGAGATCAAGGCGACTCAGACTTTACTTGATTCGGTTGATGTCACCTTCGATGGTGAAATTTGGTCAGTTAAGGTTGAATATGAGTGGCGACCATTGTCATGTTCGGTTTGTGGCACTTTTGGCCACAGGTGTGCTCCGACTAGCGATGCACCCACTGCTTTTCCTAAGACCCCAATTGGTGTTGCTACTAATGAGAATGCTTCCCTGGGGGATGGTTCGTGGGAAACAGTCAAGAAAAGGCATGGTGGGATGCACCCGAGAAACTCTGCATCAGTTGCCTCCCCTGTTCGGGTTTCAGTTGCCCCTGATCCCATACTCAGTTCTGTTCGTGCGGGTAGTCGTCCCTCCATGACCCTGATACGAT
Organism: Lenwebbia sp. NSW1173648; assembly: GCA_029784005.1. Taxonomy (NCBI): domain Eukaryota; kingdom Viridiplantae; phylum Streptophyta; class Magnoliopsida; order Myrtales; family Myrtaceae; genus Lenwebbia; species Lenwebbia sp. NSW1173648. The sequence continues at coordinate 12,590,540 of JARCGZ010000013.1, forward strand.
CTCCTTAGCCACCTCTGTGGCTTCGTCTGACGCGGATGAGAATGAAGGGGATGCGGCCAGCAATGTTGGCAGTGACGATGAGGAGGAACCCCCTTCCCCTGACCCGCCGAATACCAGATTGCGATCTTCCATGCATCAAGGAGAAGTTCCTGACCTAGACACTCAGGATACGGTTCCCCATGCCCCTTCAATTGTTATTTTTAACTCCGAGAGAAGCCCTTTGACTGCTAAGGTTGCCAACCCGAAGAAAAAACGGGGCGGCACAAAAAAGCGGTAACCTCTCTTGTCACGCCCCGTATCCTTCGAGTGCGCCAACATCCCTCTCCTACCGTTACTTAATAATAATCCCAGGATCCGACGGCTAATGCGTGAATACGAAAATGAAATACATATGCGGAAGCAACGACAAACTCCATACGACTATATCGACAAGATGACTTCAGAAGACGAGAACTGCATTGAACATAAAATTTAGGATCATTCTTACAACCTGATGAAACAACTGCACATACAAGGAAAATAGGAAGAGGTGGTCAACTAAACAAAAGGATCCTAGTTAAATACTACACCTATCCTAGAAGGTGTTCAAAAGGTCAGGTGGCTCAACTACGCCTAAGGGTCAGACTCTCCATCCGTGGACTCAGTAGTAGGTGGAGCATGCTCGGTGGAAACACTCGTCTCGTACACCTCTGTCATCTCCGGCTCTGACTCCTCAGGCTCCACCTCCAGCTCGCACTCAGAAGTGTCCATGGGGTTATCCTCAGCGTCCCTCGGCTGCACGATCTCTCCGTCCTCACCAGGGTCCTCAGGCTCCGGAAGCTCTAGCTCGGGCTCAACCACGGGCTCCCACTCGACAGGTCCATCCTCGGGGACGGCTTCCTCCCTATGTCCCGTAGCTCTCAGCACCTCGTTAGGTATGACACAGTCCCTCAACGGCCCAAAAAGTGTATCTCCGTCCTTATACGTCCAGGATACAAAGGTATGCGGCGTCCGGCTATCGCCTCCATCATCTACCCATAAGGTACTAGCCCTCCTATAATACACTTGGTTCGGACCCACCGGAAACGGGGTGATCGCGGCCTCAAAATCCTTCGGTAGTCCAAAATGGGTCGGCATCACAGATAGGTCAAGACGTAGGGTTTGAAAAGTGGGTCCCACGATAGGGTGAGATATAATCCTAGTAAGATGATCCTAAGCCTACCCTAGGTCTACAGTACCTCTGAGCAACTTTATAAAAATAGAGAAGTCAATCAAAGGAATCTCAAAGACTAACGACATCTCAATCAGATATATAAGTAACTGGCACTACGCATGCTTTCAATCAATATTCAATTATTCCACTAGACTGGGCTTCATATTTAGGCACTTAACACCACATCAATCACAGAGTACTGCTAAGCTTAATATGACTCAATTCCAGCAATCCGGCCCGCGATTATCGCTTAAGGTATAGCAGCATATAGTTCAATAATCTGGCCCCGCGTCATATATACGCCTCAGGGTTTAACACTCACATTCCCCCGCGTCATATAGGCGCCTCAGGATTTAATAACCGTACTCCCCGCGTCATATAGGCGCCTCAGGGTTTAATAATCATACTCCCCGCGTCATATAGGCGCCTCAGGGTTTATATATGCACATTATCACAACCAAAGCATACAAATGGCATTCCATGCCCACACTTCAGTCGATCCACTTTTTAATACTTCATGATCGAGTATAATGAAATTAAGCCAAATTCTCAATAATTGGCTCGCGCTATTCACCCATAGTCGAGGATCGCTATAACATTTCAAAAGCTTACTTATCAAATTCCAATCATCATGCCATGTCCGGATTACACTAAGAATTTAATCCACACATCGAAATCACATAATGCACTCGTTAGGACAAACCGAGATTTTTATAGTTTTCCGGCATAATTCTCATAACTCAATTCACATTCCTCCACACATGGCCGAATACACCATGGCCCCAACTCAGCAACCTTTGATAGCTTTACAAGCATACATGGCATCAATTCATTCAAGACCGCTATTGCATCAAATCGACATAAAACATGCTCATTGTCGAAAATTGTTCGCCCGGTCTCTAGCAATCACTTTAGGTCAAACCTATCGTCCCAATTCAGCCATGCCACACACATATAACATTCTAACACCCACCAAGCATCATTTAACCCCCATATCAGATCTCGTTTTTCCCTTCTACATGCCCAAAACAGCCCCCAAAATCAAACTAAATGATTTCTAATCAAGCTCCTTAGTACCCCATAGTCCTAAGATAAGATTAGAAGCCACTTACCACTCTTTTTTATGAAGAAAAGCTAATGGAAGGGCTGCAACTTCGCGCGACCAGCACTGCTCAGGGAAAACTGATTCGGTTCGAGCAAGGAAACATCAAGTTTTAGTCCATGAAACCTTCATGAAATCCCTCTACAAACACTACCTAAGGTCCCCTATCAAACTAAGGCAAGAACTAGAGCATCTCACCTCTAAAACGGCTGACCAAAGCCGGCGGAACAACCCCCACCAAGCTGCTGCAGTACCGATTTTCAGAGGAGGAAGAAGGTGGCGATCCGGCGGCGGCGTGGAGCTATGGTGGTCCACGGATGAGCAGTAAGGGAGGAAGGAGAGGTGGCGTCGACCTACCTAGCTTGCCGAGAGAGAGAGAGAACCGAGAGAGTGAGGGTTTGAGGGAGTGAACAAAGTGAGTGCAAGAGGGAAAATGGGGAAGTGTGGTCGGCCAAGAGAGGAAGAGAGTGAGAGTGATTTCAAAAAATTATCAAGAGGAGGGAGAGAGGGAAGGCCTGAGTGGAGTGGTTCATGGGGTTAGGGGATGGGACATTAGGAATAGTGCAAGTTGGTGGTGGGGTTTTTGGGGAAAATGGGGTTTTTGGGGAAAATAAGAGCACATGAGGTAAATAGGCTTCTTGCAAGAGCTCTTTGGACCATACTACCCTTGGATATTTTGGTCAAGAGGGTGAGGGTTGAAAGACCAAAATGCCCTCATCTAATTCCAAAGGTCTGAACAACAACTCAGGGGTAAAATAGTAACTTTCACTCTACAGTCCAAATTTTCACTTTTCTAATTCATGTGGAGCGCTACACAATCTATACTATCCTCGATGAGATGATGTCCAATTTATTTGTATTGGAATCCTTAAATGTCCAGCCTCTAATTTCGAAGTCCACTTCGCACTCAAAATCAACCGATCGCAATTTCAGTACATCTCAGACTGACGGTCAGCTCTTAGGAGTTACGCGTATCGACCCGTGATTATTGTCACGTTTGAGAATTATTCGAATCATGGCGACCTTGGTTGTTATGTAATTGTGAGGGTAGTTGCTAGTCCCAAAAGGATGCGATCGTCAGGGATCAGTTCAGAGTTATTCGCAAATTATTCTATGGTCAAGCGGAATCACCCACGAACCAATTGCATAACACTAGCAAATCGTTCTGACACTAATCTTAGATCGGCCAGCGATGGTCCAAAATATACCTTCGACAATCCTTATGGTTAGGGTACCACTCCGCGATCGAGTTCTTTAGTCCACGTACTTAGATTCCATGTAGCCATCCCCTTTTGGTCAGTCGACTCTAGAGAGATCAATTCTGAGCAAGATTACTGAAACACATCGATACTCATTTTATTCATTCATAAACTTTGAAATTAGGTCGGAATTCAGAATGTCATATCTCTCCATCCTTGTACATATGATTTTTGGGGTATGGAATATTAGGGGTCTTGTTGACCCCTTGAAACAATCTGAAATTAGATCCCTCGTTAGATCTAATAACCTTTCTTGTGTTGGCATTGTTGAGACTAAGGTTTATCCGTCTCTTTTTGCAAATATCTCGGGTGGGTTGCTCCCGGGTTGGTTGTGGATTTCTAACTATGATTTTTCTTCTCGTGGGAGAATTTGGGTTGGTTGGAACCCTCGAGCGGTGGAACTAGTTGTTCATTCTATGTCTTCTCAGGTGATCCATGGTTATCTTCGGCTTCTATCTTTGAACAAGGCATGCTACATCTCGGTGGTTTATGGAGAACACACGTTTGTTCTCATCGTGCCTTATGGTCTGACCTTGTTCAGTGTGGTCTCCTCTTCGCTGCTGTTCCGTGGCTGGTGGCTGGTGATTTTAATGCCATCCGTGATCATTCTGACAGACTTGGCAGCTCCAATGCTTGGATCCCTGCTTTTGATGAGTTTGGTACTTGTTTAGCTCAAGCCGGACTCGACGATCTTAGATATGTTGGACACATATATACTTGGGAAACCTTCTCTGGTGCGCTTCGTAAGTAGAGGAAGATTGACAGAGTCCTCATTAATGAACAGTGGAGTAGAGAATTCTCCTTTTCTGAAGCCACGTTTTTGGCACCTGGGGTGTCTGATCATACTCCTATGATTATAAAAATTGTGCCCCCCACTTCATCTAGAAAGCCCTTCAAGTTCTTCAACTATTGGATGTCCCATCCATCTTTCTCGACTATTATCTCTCAGGTGTGGGCGTCCCAGCTCTCGGGCACTCCAATGTTCACTTTATGCCAGAAGCTTAAGAGTCTTAAAGGGCGTCTTAAACAACTTAACAGAGATTCTTTCTCTGATATCTCGAACCGCACCTCTCAGGCCAAGTTAGCTTTGACTTATCTTAAGGATGCACTTGCCATTGATCCCCTTAATCAGGCTTTGGCGAATCACGAGAAGGAGCAGCTCCATATCTTCTCTGAGCTTAGGCTTCAAGAGGAATCATTCTTCAAACAAAAATCGAGGATCAAATGGTTGAATGAAGGGGATCTTAACACGAAGTACTTTCACCATTTTGTCAACAAAAGACACCTCCATAACTGCATCCTCTCGGTTTCTGGCAATGAAGGGGCTGCCATCACTGACCCGAGTTAGGTCTAACGCCATATTGTCTCACACTTTGAGATTCTTTTAGCTGCTGGCCCGCCGCTTATTCAGCCTGACACTTCGGTTATTAGGGCTGTCATTGCTCGCGTTCTTGATGATAACCAGGCCTGATTCCTCTGCAGGGCGGTGATGAACATGGAGATCCGCAACACTCTCTTCTCCCTTGCTAAAGGTAAAGCTCCGGGCCCTGATGGCTTCAATGTTGATTTCTTTACTTCGTCTTGGGATATTGAGGGTCCGTCTGTCATTTCAGCGGTTAGGGATTTCTTTGAGTCCGGTTGCTTGCTTAAGGAGCTCAACTCAACTATTCTTACACTTGTGCCCAAGATCCCAAATGCCTCATCTATGAATGACTTTCGGCCTATTGCATGCTGCAACACGGTTTATAAATGCATTACCAAGATTTTGGCAAATAGAATTGCATGTGTACTGCCTTCTATCATTAGCCCTCCCCAGAACGCATTTGTTAAAGGGCAGAGAATCAGTGACAATATCCTCCTTGCCCAGGAACTTTTTGCTGGTTTTCACCATGTGCCTTACTTGCCTAAATGTGCTATCAAGGTTGATTTTCAGAAGGCCTATGATACTATTGACTGGGGTTTCCTTGAGCTCGTATTACAAACTTTTGGCTTCCCTCGGTTGTTCATTAAGCTTGTCATGGAGTGCGTCTCTTCCCCAAAGTTCTCTATCGCCATTAATGGTGAGCTTCACGGGTTCTTTGCTAGTGGCAGAGGTATTCGTCAAGGGGATCCCATGTCTCCCTACCTCTTCACGCTGGTTATGGAAATCTTTACTGGCATCATCAATGCTCAGACTCGGCTTGCGGGGTTCAAATACTATTGGAGGTGTAAGGCTTCTAGCCTAACTCATTTGTTTTTTTGCTAATGATGTCCTCTTGTTTGCGGAGGCCAATGTGACTTCCGCCGCTCTCCTGAAGGAAGGCCTTGATATCTTCTCTGGGTGGTCGGGTCTCAAACCGAATGTCGACAAAAGTGACATTTTCTTCTCGGGTTGAACGGCGGTGTCGCGGGCTCACATGCTGCAATGCTTCGGTTTCCAAGAAGGTACGTTGCCTTTTCGGTATCTCGGGGTACCTGTCATTGCCTCGCGGCTGAGTAAATCTGACTGTATTCATCTGGTGAACTCGATAACCGCTAGAGCTCGTTCTTGGTCTCAACGCTTCTTATCCTTTGCTGGACGTTTACAACTGATTAAGTCAGTCCTTCATGCTATGCATGTCTTTTGGGCTAGTGTCTTCACCATCCCTTTGTTGGTTTTATCAAGGATTGAGTTGATCCTCAGACAATTTCTCTAGAAAGGTCCGGACCTTGGTGTTGGTGGCGCCAAAGTCTCTTGGAATGATATATGCCGCCCGAAAAATGAAGGTGGGCTTGGTATACGTAGGCTTATTGATTGCAATCGTGCGGCCATGCTTAAACATATTTGGGTGCTCTTTACCAATAAGGAATCTTTATGGTGCAAGTGGATTCACTCCACCTTTCTGAAAAACAAAAATTTCCGGGTTGCTGCAAAGCTAACATTTTGCTCTTGGGCATGGAAAAAAATACTTGATATGCGCCAAGAATTTCATCAGCAATTTATTTGGCGGATTGGTAATGGAGCTTTGGTCTCATTTTGGTTTGATTGGTGGCATCAGAGAGGCCCCCTTTATAAGCTATTCTCGGCAAGGGATATCTACCATTCTAGAATTTCAAGAAGTACTTCTGTGCGAGACTTCTATTTGCTGGACGGGCAACCGTCAAACGTGCGTGATACTATAAACTCTTGGACGGATGAAATCCCCAATCCTACCAAGGTGAGGAGTGATCGGCTGTTATGGCAGGGACATCCTTCGGGTGTGTTTTCCACGTCTTCGGCTTGGGAGCTTATTAGACGTAGGGGATTGGGTGTTCCCTGGAGCTCATTTGTTTGGGACCGAAGCATCGCACCAAGACATAGCTTTTTGCTGTGGCTCATATCTCTCAATAGGCTTCCAACCCAGGCACTTCTATTGTCATACCATAGAATCACAGAAGGTGCTTGTGCTTATTGTCACTCCCGACCAGACTCTGTCGATCATTTATTTTTCTGTTGTGCTATCACTAGTACCCTTGCGCTCTTTTGGGCTGCTAATTGTAATTTATCTTGACGGAATGGCTCGTGGCAAGAAAATCTACAATGGGCGATCCGGTACATTGGTGACAACAATTTCCACCACCGCATTGCTCGTTTTTCCCTGGGTGCACTCTACCATATCATCTAGTCGGAACGGAACCACATCCTCTTCAGGAATCGCCCTCTTTTTGTGCCGTCTCTTCGCAACCACCTCATCAAGGTCGTTAGGGATAAAGGCCTCACGTTCAAACCGATTGAGGACACTCCTCGCAACAGGAGAATTCAAGTCAAGTGGGGCATCTCTTCCTTCATTTTTTAGTGATTTCTTGTACTGCTTTGGCTGCTGCTTTGGCTGTTTTGCTCGCTGTTCCCACGTTGGCTGCTGTTTTGGCCTTTCTCTATGTTGTTGCGCTCTTGTAACTCCTTTTGATTTGCCGGTACACCTTTGCACCTGTCGGGACACCCTTTGTATCGCCTTAGGTCCGAGGTTTTTGTGTCCGGCTCCCTCGACTGTGTATGTTGTGCGTTGAAAAGTATATATACATCTTACCCTTACCAAAAAAAAAAACTACGAAAGCAAATAACTTTTCATTCTGGCTAGGACGCGCGCGCGTACTGTTCACGCACGGTGCAAAATGCTCTTGCCGCCTGTTCTCGTGGTTACTGCTCACCCATCCAAATTTTCTTGATTCCGGCCGATTGGACCATTAGATCAGGCTGAATTTTTGTGTCAAAGATTGACACCCCCTGCTACATCTCCACCGTTCGGATCTTTGTAAGGAGCTCTCTTGCTCGCGGTGGAACAGATCTACCAGCTCCAGTTTAATCTCAGGCGATTCTGGTGTAGCTTGGCTGGTCTTGGATCTTCCGGCTGTTTCAACTGTTAGATCAAGCTGCATTTTGGTGCCAGTGGTCGTCACTTCCACTTCTCTATGACCACCGTTCGGATCTTCGTAAGGAGCTTTCTTGCTCGCGGTGGAACAGATCTACCAGCTCCAGTTTACTCTCGGGCGATTCTGGTGTAGCTTGGCTGTTCTTGGATCTTCCGGCTGATTTAACCGTTAGATCAAGCTGCATTTTGGTGACAATGGTCGTTACCCCCTCCTCTCTAAGACCACCGTTCGGATTCTCGTCAAGCCAAGCCTTCGACGCTAGCGCACAGATCTACAGAAGTTGGTTTCCTCTGCTTTCTGGTGCATTTCTCTAACTCTTACCTAGATTTCTTGGTGGTCTCTGGCCTTTCTAGCTAGCACCTTGGTCAGTGTCTTCAGCCTTGCTTTATATCCAACATTCTAGTGCTCTGTACACGAATTGGCTGCCTTGTACTCCTTTGACTGGTTGGTGGTGTGGGTGTATTACTGAATGGTTGTTGGAGCTGCTGTGTTTCTGTTGTGAACTCTTCCAATGGCTTGTGCTAATGAGGTAATTCCCTCCACTTTTCCTGAACTCAACTCTCAGCAGTTGATAGATAATGTTGACCCGGTTGGTGGTCTAAATGTGGCGGTAAATAAAGGGAAAGCTACTATTGATGCTGCTGTTAGTGAGGCTGTTGCTGTTAATGGTGGGGAATGGTTGGAAACTACTCGGGTGGCTGAGCGTGACCCCAGGCGAAACCGTAGTAGGGGAAGATCGAAAGGGAGGAATTATAGGCCTCCTATTGCACAATCTGGTGACCAAAAAGGCCATTCTAATGCTGGTCCTTCTAAGGCTGTCAATGCGGCAGCCAAGGCTGGGGACAGAACTTTGAGCAGACCTCACTCTGCTGTGGATGTTGTTAAAGGAGACCGGAGGAGCAAAAGTAGGCCCAAAGTAACACGTGGACAGCCTCATTCCTGGGCTAATGTAGCTAGACTCATGACCAAGGGATATAATCTCACTTATAGTGCCCCGTCATTGTTGTATGGGGAGCCTATTGTGGATATCACACCGGACATTGTAGCGGCTGAAAATCTGCTATTGAAAGAATGTGTTGTTGGTCGATTCCTAGGAAGAAAGCTCTACTTCAAGCTGACTGAGGAAGTGATTAAAAAGACTTGGGGGCCTTAACTTGTGGATATTCGTCTTCATGACAGTGGTTACTACTTCATTCGTATACCGGATGAATTGTTTAGGAGGAAAGTATTGGAAATGGGTCCTATTTCGATCCAGAATTGTATGATGATGCTCCAAGCTTGGCATCCGAAGTTGAAGCTCAAGAAGGATGCTCAAGACACCCTCCCAATTTGGATTAGACTAAGAGATGTTCCGCTATCTCTTTGGTCGCAATCGGGACTTGGTCGCATTGAGAGTGCCATTGGCAACCCATTATATGTGGACGCTCAAACGGACGAAATGAAGAGGCTCTCCTATGCCTGTGTATGCGTGGAAATCAACGCGAATCAGCCCCACCTTCAATCGCTTAAGATTCGCTAGGATGGTGAACTCATTCCAATTGCAATAGAGTATGAATGGAACCCTATTTCTTGTGAATCCTGTGGAGTCTTTGGCCACAAAGTAGGGGCTCATGGATTCACTTGTCCTAAGGCAAATGAAACACCGGCCAACAAAGTAGATGCTACCACCTCTCGGCCCCAAATTGAGGAGTGGCAGCAGGTACGTAGGAAGGGTGGGCGAAGCAGTTTGGGGCCTTCTCTAATCCCTCCCTAAGCTGAGGAGGTACTCCCACAACCAGTGGCTGAATTGATGAGGATGGATAGTGCACTTCCTCTTGCTGACCTTCCCATCCAGGATGCAACCGAACATGCTCCAGCTGGGGTGAACCTTGCAGCCACCGTCCAGCCCCAAGCTCCTGTTCTGCTGCAGTAGTTGGTTTCTTCAGACCCATCTTCACGGGTCTCCTCATCTCGGGACTCCTCCATCCAATTGACTGAATCTGAAATAGATGCTGATAATAGGGAGGAAATTGCCACTGATGCGGAGGAGAACATCTCCTCTCCATCCCCTCCCGTCACTAGATCGAGGACGATGGTGTATGCTCTTCCGGAACTAGCTAAGGCTCAAGCCATGGAAGTCCCCTCTCTCGGAGATAGAAACAGTGCCTCTTCCTCCAAGACATTCAAACCCAACTCTAGGAGGAAGAAAGGAAGGCAAAAATGGTAACTTCACCTCTCTATCCTTGTAAATATGTTGATAAGAGCTTGGAATATTAGGGGTCTTGTTGACCCTCTTAGACAGGCTGAAATTCGAGCCCCCATTAGGAGTAATCGTCTATATTGCATTGGCATTTTGGAGACGAAAGTGAAGGAATCTCGTTTTGGGATCATTTCTGCTGGTTTAGTTCCTAGATGGCGATGGATAGCCAATTATGAATTCTCCCCTAGGGGTAGGATATGGATTGGCTGGGACCCCCAGATGATTGATTTACTTGTTTTATCTGCCTCGGCCCAGATGATACATACCCGTATTAGATTTACCACAATGAATAAATCATGTCTTCTCTCGTTTGTTTATGGCGATCATACTTTTACGTCTCGGAGAGCCCTTTGGGCCGATCTTATTCGCCTTAGTGATTGTGTGGAACCTTGGATGGTAGCCGGGGATTTCAATGCGATTAGAGTTCATTCGGATAGAATGGGTGGCTCTAATGACTGGATTCCCGCTTTTGATGAGTTTGGGGAATGTCTTGATTAGGGAGCTTTGGATGATCTTAGATACGTTGGTCATAGGTTCACTTGGTCCACCTCCTCTAGGGATTCAAGGAAACAACGCAAGATCGACCATGTACTCATTAATGAAGCTTGGAGCCATTCTTTCTCTTTCTCGGAAGCTACATTCTTGGCCCCTGGTATTTCTGATCATACTCTTAGACTTCAGGAGGAGTCTTTTTATAAGCAAAAGTCGAGAATCAGGTGCCTCGAGGAAGGTGATCAGAACACTAGATATTTCCACCACTTTGTTAACAAGAGGAGACTGCAAAATCGTATCATTTCGGTCTTAGACTCGGCGGGTCAGCTTCTGACCGAACCTATTCTGGTTCGGAACCACATTACTCGGTATTTTCAAGACTTGCTTAATGGGGAATCCACTTCCTCTCGGCTTAGCCTACTTGAAGTCCGTGGTTTTATTCGTCGCACATTAGATGATGTCCAAATTGAGTCTCTTTCGCGGCAAGTAACGGACGAGGAAATACGAAGCACCCTCTTCTCATTGGCAAAAGGTAAAGCTCTTGGACCCGATGGCTTCAGTGTTGAGTTTTTTATATCTTCTTGGGATGTTGTTGGCCCTTCCATTGTTCTGGCTATTAAGGATTTCTTTAGGTCTGGACGCTTGCTTAAAGAAACCAATACAACTATTTTATCTCTTGTTCCAAAGATTCCTAATGCTCTGACTTTGCATGATTTCCGACCGATCGCATGTTGTAATACCATTTACAAATGCATCACCAAGCTCTTAGCCAACCGGATTACTCCATTACTGCCTTCCATTATCTCTCCATCCCAAACGGCTTTTGTTAAGGGTAGAAGGATTAGTGACAATATCATGCTAGCCTAAGAGTTGTTTGCGAATTTTCATCACGAGCCATATTTACCCAAATGTGCTATCAGGGTTGATTTTCGTAAAGCTTATGATACCGTCAATTGGGTCTTCCTTGAGTTGGTTCTTCAAGCCTTTCGGTTTTCGGATTTCCTTATTAGACTGATAATGGAATGTGTCTCAACACCCAAGTTCTCAGTTGCTATCAATGGGGAGTTCCACGGATTTTTCTCGAGTTCTAGAGGCATTCGGCAGGGTGACCCACTATCCCCGTATCTCTTCACATTGGTTATGGAAGTTCTCTCCGGCATCCTACACTCGAAGACACTCTTACCGGGCTTCAAGTTCTTCTGGCGTTGCAAACCCTCTCGGGTTTCACATCTTTTCTTCGCCGACGATGTACTCTTGTTCACCGAGGGAAACATTGAAACGGTCAAGCTGTTAAGGCGGGGTTGGATATCTTCTCTAGTTGGTCGGGCCTCAAGCCTAATCCCTTGTAAAGCGAGATATTTCATTCGAGGGGAAGTCCTATCTCACGGGAGCAGATTCGTCATTGCCTGGACTTCCAAGAAGCTACCCTTCCTTTTCGATACCTAGGATTCCCAATTATTGCTTCTAGAATTCGTAAGTCTGATTGTGATGCTCTAGTAAACTCTATTACTGCTAGAGCTCGGTCGTGGTCTCAGAGATACTTATCTTATGCTGGGCGCCTACAACTCTTAAAATCTGTTTTGCACTCTATTCATGTGTAATGGGCCAGTGTTTTCACTCTTCCTAAGTCGGTCTTGAATAGGATTGAGCTTATACTTAGGCAATTCGTTTGGAAGGGTCTTGACCTAGGTGTGGGGGGGGGGGGGGGGCTATGGTTTCTTGGAGAGATATTCGCCTTCTCAAAGAGGAGGGTGGCTTGGGAATACGTAGGCTCTTTGATTGTAACACGGCAATGATTCTGAAGCATATTTGGTGTCTCTTTACTGATAAAGAGACCTTATGGTGTAAATGGATCCATTCCACTTTCCTTAAGAACACGATTTTTTGGGTAACCACTAGACCCACCTTATGTTCTTGGACTTGGAAGAAAATCCTAGACCTCCGTCAGGACTACTTCACACAGTTCACTTGGAGGGTCGGTAACGGGCATTCCACATCTTTCTGGTTTGATCATTGGCATGACAAAGGACCCCTCTTTAAGCTGTTCACGGCTGGAGACATATAGCGGTCCAGGATCCCTCGAGAGATCTCGGTTAGAGACTTCTTCCTTACCTCCTGGCCACCGTCCACCACGCTTGATTTATTGCTGCCGTGGATGGAGTCGGCACCTGCTTTTGTGGATGATAAGGATGATAGCCTTGCTTGGGTGAACCATACATCTGGACAGTTCTCGGTTAAGTCGGCCTGGGAATCGATCAGATGCAAGGGCCGGCATACTTGGTGGCATTCTTTCATGTGGGATAGGGCCTTCTCTCCGCGGGATGCATTCTTGCTATGGCTAGCTTCCCACAACAGACTGCCTACTCAGGTTCTCTTGCTCCAGTATCGCAGAATTGATGACGGTTCGTGTGCATTTTGTCGACGTCGACCGGACTCAGTTAATCATCTATTCTTTGGCTGCCCCATTACGCATGGCTTAGCATCTATTTGGGCATCCAAGTGTAATCTTATTTGGCACAGTCGTTCTTAGGATGATCACATTCGTTGGGCCAAACAACATATAGGTGGCCGTTCTTTTGCTCACTGAATTACCAGGTTTGCGTTTGGTGCATTATGCCATATTATTTGGTCTGAGCGTAACAACATCCTATTCCGCAACAAACCACTTTTTGTATCGGCCTTTATCTTGCATCTCACCAAGATGGTTAAAGATAAAGCTATTTCTCTTGGTCACATTCGAGACCACCCTCGCAACAGAATATTACAGCGGAATTGGGGCCTCTCCCCTACTATCTTTGATGGAAATCGTCATGCATTATAGCTGCTGCATCATATCATTTTCCCCCTTTGTATTTCGCATTTTTGTGTCGGGTTTTGGGCCTTCTTGCTGGCGCTTCTGCTGCTCCGTTGACAATCACGCCCTTGCTTATTTGGGCCGCCTCTCCCTCTCTCCCGCCATTGTGTGGAGACGCTGCTGCTGCTCCTTTGCTCTTGCCGTGAAGACGCTGCGTTGCTAGGACTCATCCTCCCGCTTCTCTACTTGTGCCTTCGGGACTGCCCACCTGTTCATTGTCCTGGTTGGTGACTCACTAGATACTGCTCATCTGCTGTTTTCATTTTCGTACAGCTGTTGCAAACTTTTGGCCACTGTCTTGGCATTACATAGCTAGATCTCTCTTCGTTTAGCTAGCTCTTCCTATGCTTTTCATTCTTGTTGGTGGCCCTTGGCCCTTGCTTAGTGCGCTTTTGACGTTACATTGTATCTTCCAATCGGTTCACCGTTGAACCCTCCTTGGCACATGTGGTGCCATCTTTGGTTCATGGTTCTTGGGTCCGGTTTTCCTTGTAACTAGTGCTTTGAAAAGTCTATACACACTTACCTTACCAAAAAAAAAAACAACTGCGAAAGCATACTTTTTCATTCGGGCTAGGACGCGCGCGCGTAGTGTTCACGCGCGATTCAAAATGCTCCTGCCGTATGTTCTTGTGGTTACTGTTCACCTGCCCAATTTTTTTTGATTCCGGTCGATTGGACCGTTGGATCAAGCTGATTTTTTGTGTCATTGATTGTCACAACCCCTACTACTTCTCCACCATTCGGATCTTCTTTAAGAGCTCTGTCGCTCGCGGTGGATCAGATCTACCAGCTCCAGTTTAACCTCGGGTGGAATCTGGTGTAGCTTGGCTGTTCTTGGCTCCTCCGGCTATCTTAACCGTTGGATCAAGCTGCATTTTGGTGACGGTGGTCGTCACTACCTCTTCTCTACTACCACCGTTTGGATTCTCGTAAAACTCAACCTGGGACACTGGCTAACAGATCTACATAAGCTGGTTTCCTCTGCTTTTTGGTGCACTTCTCTAACTTTTACCTAGAATTCTTGGTGGTCTCTAGCCTTCTGGCTGGCACCTTGGGCAGTGTTTGGAACCTTTAAGGGGCCTCTTCCTTTTTAATTCTTCTTCACCCATATCGTCCTCTGGTGGCTTGAGTGGACGTTGATTTGGTGCCCTATTTCTGCCTTGGTCTGCTGCACATTGTCCTTGTGTGAACTCCCATTCGCCTCCTTTCTGTTGTGCCTTGTTACACTGCTCTTTATAACCGACATTCTAGTGCTCTGTACAAGAATTGGCTGCCTTGGACTCCTTCGACTGGTTGGTGGTGTGGTCTTTTACTGAATGGTTGTTGGAGCTAATGTGTTGATTGGTTGTTGGAGCTGCTGTGTTTCTGCTGTGATTTCTTGCAATGGCTTGTAGTGATGAGGTAATTCCCTCCACCTTTCCTGAAAACAACCCACAGTAGTTGATAGATATTGTTGTCCTGGTTGGTGGTCTGAATGTGGCGGTCAATAAAGGGAAAGCTGCTGTTGATACTACTGTTAGTGAGGCTGCTGCTGCTAATGGGGGGGAAGGTTTAGAAACTACTCGATTGGCTGAGCGTGACCCTAGGCGAAACTGCAGCAGGGGAAGATCGAAAGGGAGGAAGTCTAGGCCTCCTATTGCGCAATCTGGTGACCAAAAAGGCCACTCTAATGCTGGACCCTCTGGTGGCAAATGGTGAGCAGACCCCCCTCTGCTGTGGATGTCGTTAAAGGAGACCGGAGGAGCAAAAGCAGGCCCAAAGTAACACGTGGTCAGCCTCGTTCATGGGCTAATATAGCTAGACTCATGACTAAGGGATATAATCTCACTTATAGTGCCCCGTCATTATTGGATGGGGAGCCTATTATGGATATCACTCCGGACATTGTGGCGGCTGAAAATCCGCTATTGAAAGAATGTGTTGTTGGTCGATTCCTAGGAAGAAAGCTCTACTTCAAGCTGACAGAAGAAGTGATCAAAAAAACTTGGGGGCCTCAAGTTGTGGATATTCGTCTTCATGACAGTGGTTACTACTTCATTCGTATACCGGATGAATTGTTTAGGAGGAAAGTATTGGAAATGGGTCCTATATCGATCCAAAATTGTACGATGATGCTCCAAGCTTGGCATCCGAAGTTGAAGCTCAAGAAGGATGCTCACGACACCCTCCCGATCTGGATTAGGCTAAGAGATGTTCCGCTATCTCTCTAGTCGTAATCGGGACTTGGTCGCATTGCGAGTGCCGTTGGCAACCCATTATATGTGGACACTCAGACGGACGGAATGAAGAGGCTCTCCTATGCCCGTGTATGTGTGGAAATCAATGCGAATCAGCCCCGCCTTCAATCGCTTAAGATTCGCTGGGATAGTGAACTCATTCCAATTGCAATAGAGTACGAATGGAAACCTATTTCTTGTGAATCCTGTGGAGTCTTTGGCCACAAAGTAAGGGCTCATGGATTCCCTTGTGCCAAGGCAAATGAAACACCGGCTAACAAAGTTGATGCTACCACCTCTCGGCCCCCAACTGAAGAGTGGCAGCAGGTTCGTAGGAAGGGTGGGCGAAGCAGCTTGGGGTCTTCTCAACTCCCTCCCCAAGCTGAGGAGGTACTCCCACAAATAGTGGCTGAATTGGTGAGGATGGATACTGCATTTCCTCTTGCTGACCTTCCTGTCCAGGATGCAATCGATCATGCTCTAGCTGGGGTGAACCCTGCAGCCACCGTCCAACCCCAAGTTCTTGTTCTGCTACAGCAGCCGGTCTCTTCAGACGCATCCTCACGGGTCTCCTCATCGCGGGACTCCGCCATCCAGCTGACTGAATCCGAATTAGATGCTAATAAAGGGGAGGAAACTGCCACTGATTCTGAGGAGGACATCTCTACTCCATCCCCTCCGGTCACTAGATCAAGAACGACGGTGTATGCTCTACCGGAATTAGCTAATGCTCAAGCTTTGGAAGTCCCCTCTCTTAGAGATGGATCCAGCGCCTCTTCCTCCAAGACAATCAAGCCCAACTCTAGGAGGAAGAAAGGAAGGCAAAATGGTAACTTCACCTCTCTATCATTGTAAATATGTTGATAGGAGTTTGGAATATTAGGGGTCTTGTTGACCTCTTAGACAGGCTGAAATTCGAGCCCTCATTAGGAGTCATCGTCTCTATTGCATTGGCATTTTGGAGATGAAAGTGAAAGAACCTCGTGTTGGGAGCATCTCTACTGGTTTAGTTCCTGGATGGCGATGGGTAGCCAATTATGAATTCTCCCCTTGGGGTAGGATATGGATTGGCTAAGACCCCCAGATGATTGATCTACTTGTTTTATCAACCTCGGCCCATTTGATTCATTCCCGTATTAGATTCACCACTTTGAATAAACCTTGTCTTCTCTCGATTGTTTATGGTGATCATACTTTTACGTCGCGGAGAGCCCTGTGGGCCAATCTTATTTGCCTTAGTGATTGTGTGGAGCCTTGGAGGGTAGCCGGGGATTTCAATGCCATTAGAGATCATACTGATAGAATGGGTGGCTCTAATGACTGGATTCCTGCTTTTGACGAGTTTGAGGAATGTCTTGATCAGGGAGGTTTGGATGATCTTAGATAAGTTGGTCATAGGTTCACTTGGTCCACCTCCCCGGGGGACTCAAGGAAACAACGCAAGATCGATCGGGTTCTCATTAATGAAGCTTGGAGTCATACTTTCTCTTTCTCGGAAGCTACTTTCTTGGCCCTTGGTATTTCTGATTATACTCCCATGGTGGTCAGAATTATGCATACTCCCACCTCTAGCAAGCCATTCAAGTTCTTTAACTTTTGGATCTCTCATCCTTCCTTTAAGGATATTGTTCTGTAGGTTTGGAACACTCCATTTGGTGGCACTCCTATGTTTGTGGTATGTAACAAACTCAGGCTTCTCAAGTGTCGTCTCAAATAGATGAATAGGAGTACATTCTCTGACATGTCAGAACGCACAAAACATGCCAGGGTAGAACTCTCTGTGGTTCAAGATGCACTTGAACTTGATATTGCGAACCAGGCCCTTCTTGATCGTGAAGTGGAGTGCCTTCGGACCGTCTCTACTCTTAGACTTCAGGAGGAGTCCTTTTATAAGCAAAAGTCAAGAATCAGGTGGCTCGAGGAAGGCGATATCAACACTAGATATTTCCACCACTTTGTTAACAAGAGGAGACTCAACAACCGTATCCTTTCGGTCTCAGACTCGACGGGTTAGCTTCTGACCGAACCTATTCTGGTTCGGAACCACATTACTCGGCATTTTCAAGACTTGCTTAATGGGGAATCCACTTCCTCTCGGTCTGGCCTACTTGAAGTTCGTGGTTTTATCCGTCGCACATTAGATGATGTCCAACTTGAGTCTCTTTCACGGCAAGTAACGGACGAGGAAATACGTTGCACCCTCTTCTCATTGGCAAAAGGTAAAGCTCCTAGACCCGATGGCTTCAGTGTTGAGTTTTTTATATCTTCTTGGGATGTTGTTGGCCCTTCCATTATTCTGGTTATTAAGGATTTCTTTAGGTCTGGACACTTGCTTAAAGAAACCAATGCAACTATCTTATCTCTTGTTCCAAAGATTCCTAATACTCTGACTATGCATGATTTCCGGCCGATCGCATGTTGTAATACCATTTACAAATGCATCACCAAGCTCTTAGCCAACCGAATTGCTCCTTTACTGCCTTCCATCATCTCTCCATCCCAAACGGCTTTTGTTAAGGGTAGAAGGATTAGTGACAACATCATGCTAGCCCAAGAGTTGTTTACGGATTTTCATCACGAGCCATATCTACCCAAATGTGCTATTAAGGTTGATTTCCGTAAAGCTTATGACACCGTCGATTGGGCCTTCCTTGAGTTGGTTCTTCAAGCCTTTCGGTTTTCGGACTTCCTCATTAGACTTATAATGAAATGTGTCTCAACACCCAAGTTCTCAGTTGCTATTAATGGGGAGCTACACGGATGTTTCTCGAGTTCTAGAGGCATTCGGCAGGGTGACCCACTATCCCCGTATCTCTTCACATTGGTTATGGAAGTTCTCTCCGGCTTCCTACACTCGAAGACACTCTTACCAGGCTTCAAGTTCTTCTGGCGTTGCAAACCCTCTCGGGTTTCACATCTTTTCTTCGCCGACAATGTACTCATGTTCGTCGAGGGAAACATTGAACCGATCAAGCTGCTGAAGGAGGGGCTGGATATCTTCTTTAGTTGGTCGGGCCTCAAGCCTAATCCTTTAAAAAGCGAGATATTTCATTCGGGGGGAACTCCTATCTCACGGGAGCAGATTCGCCATTGCCTGGACTTCCAAGAAGGTACCCTTCCTTTTCGATACCTAGGAGTTCCTATTATTTCTTCTAGACTTCGAAGTCTGATTGTGATGCTCTAGTAAACTCTATTACTGCTAGAGCTCGATCGTGGTCTCAGAGATACTTATCTTATGCTAGGCGCCTACAACTCTTAAAATCTGTTTTGCACTCTATTCATGTGTATTGGGCCACAGTTTTCACTCTTCCTAAGTCGGTCTTGAATAGGATTGAGCTTATACTTAGGCAATTCCTTTGGAAGGGTCCTGACTTAGGTGTGCGGGGGGCTAAGGTTTATTGGAGAGATATTTGCCTTCCAAAGAGGAGGGTGGCTTGGGGATACGTAGGCTCTTTGATTGCAACACGGCAATGATTCTGAAGCATATTTGGAGTCTCTTTACTGATAAAGAGTCCTTATGGTGTAAATGGATCCATTCCACCTTCCTTAAGAACACGAGTTTTTAGGTAGCCACTAGACCCACCTTATGTTCTTGGACTTGGAAGAAAATACTAGACCTCCGTCAGGATTACTCTACTAAGTTCACTTGGAGGATCGGCAACGGGCATTCCACATCCTTCTGGTTTGATCATTGGCATGACAAAGGACCCCTCTTTAAGCTGTTCACGTCTAGAGACAAATACCGTTCCAAGATCCCTCGAGAGATCTCTGTTAGAGACTTCTTCCTTACCTCCTGGCCACTGTCCACCACGCTTGATTTATTGTTGCCGTGGATGGAGCCGGCACCTTCTTTTGTGGATAATAAGGATGATAGCCTTGCTTGGGTGAACCATACATCTGGACAGTTCTCGGTTAAGTCGGCTTGGGAATTGATCAGACGCAAGGGCCGGCATACTTGGTGGCATTCTTTCGTGTGGGATAGGGCCTTCTCTCCGCGGGATGCATCCTTACTGTGGCTAGCCTCGCACAACCGACTGGCTACTCAGGTTCTCTTGCTCCAGTATCGCAGAATTGATGACGAATTGTGTGCATTTTGTCGACGTTGACCGGACTTAGTTAATCATCTATTCTTTGGCTGCCCCATTACGTATGGCTTAGCATCTATTTGGGCATCCAAGTGTAATCTTATTTGGCATAATCGTTCTTGGGATGATCACATTTGCTGGGCCAAACAACATATAGGTGGCTGTTCTTTTGCTCACCGAATTGCCAGGTTTGCTTTTGGTGCATTATACCATATTATTTGGTCTGAGCGTAACAATATCCTATTCCGCAACAAACCGCTTTTTGTACCGGCCTTTATCTTGCATCTCACCGAGATGGTTAAAGATAAATCTATTTCTCTTAGTCACATTCGAGACCACCCTCGCAACAGATTACTACAGCGGAATTGGGGCCTCTCCCCCTCTATCTTTGATGGAAATCGTCATGCATTATAGCTGCTGCATCATATCATTCTCCCCTTTTGTATTTCGCATTGTTGTGTCGGGTCTTTGGCCTTCGTGCTGGTACTTCTGTTGCTCCGTTGACAACCGCGCCCTTGCTTATGTGGGCTGCCTCTCCCTCTCTCCCGCCACTATGTTGAGATGCTGCTGCTGCTCCTATGCTCTTGCCGTGAAGACGCTGTTTTGCTTGGACTCAACCTCCCGCTTCTCTACTTGTGCCTTCAGGACTGCCCTCCTGTTCATTGTCCCAGCTGGTGACTCTCTAGATGCTGCTTATCTGCTGTTTTCATTTCCATATAGCTGTTGCAAACTTTTGGCCACTATTTTGGCATTATGTAGCTAGTTCTCTCTTCGCTTAGCTAGTTCTTCCTATGCTTTTCATTCTTGCTGGTGGCCTTTGGCCCTTGCTTAGTGCGCCTTTGTCGCTACCTTGTGTCTTCCAACCGGTTCACTGTTGAACCCTCCTTGGCACATGTTGTGCCATCTTTGGTTCATGGTTTTTTTGTCCGGTTTTCCTTGTAACTAGCGCTTTGAAAAGTCTATACATACTTACCTTACCAAAAAAAAAAACAACTGCGAAAGCATACCGATTGCAGACCTGTCGGGTGGGTCTCTCTTCAGGACCAGATTCTACTTTATCTAGGATTCCGGCGAGGTACACTTCCTTTCCGATATCTTGGTGTTCCAGTTATTTCATCTAGACTCGGCAAGGTAGATTGTGATACATTGGTGCATGCTATCACTACTAGAGTACGCTCTTGGTCCCACAGATTTTTATCCTATGCGAGTCGACTGCAGCTTACAAAATCTGTCTTGCATTCCATACATATCTATTGGGCTAGCGTCTTCATCCTCCCCTTAGGGGTCTTGGAGAGAATTGAGCTTATTCTTAGACAATTTCTCTAGAAGGGTCCTGAATTGGGAGTTGGTGGAGCCAAAGTCTCTTGGTCTGATATTTGCTATCCCAAAGTTGAGGGCGGGCTGGGGATCCGCAGATTGGTGGATTATAACAAGGCGTTGGCTATCAAGCATATATGGATTCTCTTTACTAACAAAGAATCTCTCTGGTGTAAGTGGATTCACTCTACCTTCTTGAAGAAAACCAGCTTTTGGATTGCTCGACAACCTACTTTTTGCTCTTGGACCTGGAAGAAGATACTTGGCCTCAGATCTGAGTTTTCTCTCCACTTCAGATGGAAGATCGGTAATGGTCACACTTCCTCTTTTTGGTACGATAACTAGCATGAACGAGGCCCTCTTCACAAGCTTTTCACGTCAAGAGCTATTTATGGGTCCCGAATTCCACGTGATGTCTCTATTCATGCTTTCTTCCACTCGATCTGGCCAACCTTGGAAACTCTGGACACGCTAACACCTTGGCTGGACCCGCCCCTCACCTTTGTTGATACTAGAGAGGATACCTTCTTGTGGCAAGGTCACCCATCGGGTGACTTCTCGGTTGCGTCGGTGTGGGAACTCCTTAGACCAAAGAAGCCGACGGTTCAATGGCATTCGCTGATTTGGGATAATGCTATAGCACCGCGCCATGCCTTCGTTATGTGGTTAGCCTCCCTCAATCATCTACCAACTCAGGTTTTGCTGCTACATTGTCACAGAATTTCTGAAGGGGTATTGTTGACACCTAAATTTTGATTTTCCTTAAATCATTTATAAAATGAGAATTAATTCTCGCCAAAAATATTTCCTCATGCATTGCATATTTTATTTTCTCTGCATTGCATTGCATTTTGCATACTAAATTGGGCCAGCAGCGGAGGATTTGAGCTTAATCTATCAGGCGACTGAACTTAAATTGATAATAAAATTTTCGCCAATCGAGGAGAGTTTGTGCCAAGGTCTTGAGGCCTAATCTGAGGTTAAATCAGCCCATTTAATATTTAATTTTAAAAAAAGCCTTTTAATTAAAAATGCCCATTAATTAAGAAAAAAGGTTTTATGGACGGAATATTTTGTCTCCGGATCAAATTGCCACTATCCGAAGTTGAGGGACTATTTTGCAAATAAAGAAAATAAGGCGAAACCCTAGCTCAGTATTATAAATAGGTGCATTAGGGTTCACATCGGGAGGGCCACTTAATTGCAATACACGGCCAAAGGTGGGCATCCACAAATCGGGAGAGGAGGAGAGGTCACACGAAGGCCACACAGATCATAAGACACGGCAACAAAAGAGGAGAAAAGGGAGAACTCTCTTTTTTCCTCTCGGTGGCCGCACAGTAGAGAGGACAATGGGAGAAAAACGTGAATGAAGAGGGAGTGTTCCTGTGCTTATTTTTTCTCTCTCTGTTTAGTTTACCTTGATGTTGATTAATTCCCACTGACAGCTATGGTTTGTGTTCCATCTTGTATATCCTCACAGGGCACAAAGGGAGGAATTAGAATACATGGCACAGAGAAGCTTCACCATCGAAAGGATACATAGAAAAGGAAAACAAAAATTGAAGATCCAGAGTCTTTTCTCATCTCTCTAGAATATTCACGTTTGGCAGAGAACTACAATTGGTACACGGCCATAGAGTACATACGGGCAGATCCTTGGAGTAGCGAGCCCCCACCGTTCGGTGCCCCGATTCCACTGCCTCAGCGGCAATCTAGTGTCCCCACCCCGCTGCCACTTCGACTCTACGTACTCCCATCGATAGCGGAGCTGCTGGTCCCTACACCTTCAACAACGAGCAGCAGAGCGCCCTCCGCGACGGTGCTCTCCCTTTGACGACTGTCCATGCCAAGGCCATCTCCAATGATCAATTCGCTACTGTTGCTCCTCATTCGGCGACTTGCAGCTGTCCTTTCCGTACCGTGAGGTTGTTCTCGGCATGACGCATCTCAAAGGGATGGATTCAAAAGGAGAGATCCCGCCGCTCGCCATCGCCCGTCATCCTTCCAAGATACTGAATCTACGACGGCCGTGACGCACCGAGGACGACCTTTATTGAGGGAAGGGTCCATGAGAGGAAAAACTCATGTTCAAGTCCACGATTCCTTTTTCTTTCATGATTTCTTTGTGGATGTTAAATTTGCAGGTCAATGCTCTTGAGCTTGCCTTTCAGATTTGGTAATTGGATTTCCATGAAGAGACAGAATGTAGAGCAGGTGGAGAAAGATTTTGACTAAGTCAAAAGTTGATGAAGACAGGTCAAGCGTTGGAACATTGAGGCAACTCCCATAGTGGTTCTCATTGAAGGCTTTGCTACCAGTCTCTAGTCTCACCGTACTGACTCATGCATTGCCGCGAGCCGTAGACCACCCTCAAGTCCCTTGCCGTGCGTGAGAGTCCCCAAACCGGACCAATCGGTTCGAAAGTTTCAAGCGTTGGTGCGCAAATTTCGTGCAAAATTCAAAATGGAAAAGTAATCCTCGGAAGACAGGTCTATTTTCTATCTTGAAATCTGATCAATTTGAGGATATTTTGCATATTCCGAATATTGCATATCTTGAAGCATATCTTGAGGATATTGGGTATATTCTTGGCTTTGGATGTATTCTGTTGAAATATTTGATATATCTCGCGGTTTGAATTTGAAGTAATTCGAATCTGAAGCAATCGTTGTGGATATTGTGCATATCTCTGAATATTTGGCATATCTTTGGAATATCAAGCATATCTTGGTTCCTAGTTTGAAAAACTCTCGAAAATTCTGAACATATCCTCGTTAAATTGGATAATTATCTGAAATATTCTAATATCTCGTAAGATAATTTTCCTAAATTGAAAAGATATGATCATTTGTGGATAGGGCAATCTTGCCATTTATAATTCGGCAATTACTCCTTGCCTGGCCGAAATTTGCTCTTCATTCATTTTTACTATAGTTTCATGTTTCATAATTCAAATATTTTTATAATATTCCATGAGTATAGTACATGCTCTCTTGTGCCTTGTCCCTCAGAATTTGTGCATGACCATCCGACTTCACCCTTGAAGTACGACGTCATTTGCACGATGAAATTGTCCGTCTCATCCCATAACTTTGGGACCGGACCGACCAATTTCATAATATTTAAATTCACCATCGTACCCCACCCCCGGGGTACGACGTGAATAAATTCCCTTTCGACCCTAAACTTTGGGTACGAAGCGAATTCATCGGAAAAATTCGGATTATAAGGTGTACGATACTCAAGGTTTATTATAATTTTATTTGATTCATTTTTCATAAAACAAAAACTCATAAGATCAACCCATTCATGTACATTCCATTTAATGTAGATATTTGCATTGTCTCATGTCATTCATGCATATTTTCATGTCATATAGATTAGAAATCACATTCATGCATATAGGATAGAATTCATTCTCGCATGTCATATTATGTTACATCACATCATATCTTGTTTCATGCATTATTATGCCATGTCGTCTAGGTTCATTAAATCATGTCGCATGTCATTTAGGTTAGAATTCATATTTTTCTTGCATTAAAATTTGATTTTCTTTTCTAAAGTCATCATGCATGATTATTTCCTTGTCATATAGTTTCACATCATAGTTGCATTCATGCATTTGCATAGCATTCATTAAATCAAGAAAACCCAAAAACATAATTACACATTGATTTCCAAAGTTCAATCAATTGAATTTGCCAGTTCAAGAAATCTTCGCAAGAATGGTACCGAAAGGGTGTTAATTGGAAAATTAACATAATCAAGTCCCCGAACTTAAATCTCTGGTTAGCAGAAAATAAAGTATTCTCCCGATACTTTATTTAGGTATCTAATCTACCTACCAAGAAAATATTAGTGGCGGCTCCAAAATTTAAATCATTTGAACATAAACCTAAGTTGCGAATTGGTAGAGCTTGGGAGAGCTCGGACTAGGTTAGTTAATTCATTTAATTAATCTAGTAATCCATTAACTTGGAATTTCCTAATTTTAGGCCGCGACAGCTTGGCGACTCCGCTGGGGAATGAACACTTGGATTTTCGAATAATTGGGTTTTGTTGTGCACTATTGCCATTTTCGGAATTGTCATTTGTTCTAAGTGGGCTTAGGCCGTTTTCTTGTGATAATTTTTGGTTGGTATTATTTGATTGACTCCTAATTATTTAGGTGTTATATGTTTTTGCAGGGTAAATTTAAACTATTATTAACCTTTGTTTTGAAGGGTAATATAGTTTGATTTTATTTCTGGTCTGAATAATATGCCATGTGTCCGCATGTTTATTGCATTGCATTTTCACCACGACCGAACCCGGGTCGCTAGTAAATAGGATGGTATCGCGCGGGAATCCACCCGACCTCACCCCCGAGGTACGGTCGATCCCGTCCCCAATCCCGAGCTTTCCTTCGTGTTGGAGATCTCTCCCCTGGCCATACCCTAATGGCACGGGCAGAATCTTGACCATAGCCGGAATTTTGGAAACCAGACCTGACCAAGCCCCATTGGTACGGTCCGTTTTTGGAATTTCACTTTGAAAAGATCATTAATCAATGAATTTGCATTCATGCGCATGTGTTTGTGATTGTGGTCTTCCATGGGTAAGCTTCTTCACCTTGTCTTCCAATTTACTCATTCACATCGTTATTTTGGGTCGGTCCATTGACATTTAGGTTGGTCGAATTTTTCAAGGAAATGCAATCTAATGAATTTCTCCCCCTATTCTGATTTACCTTGTTGTGTTGCATGATTTTTGTAAAATTCTACGATCGAATTTTGGGCAAAAACCCTTAACAAAAGTCGTAGATAACGTAACGGTTTTCAACATGTAAAAAATCAGAACTAGCGGACTTCTTTTGCGTGGGATGAAATTGGGCCAAACTCACGTTTTTCTGAATACATGAAAACTGCAAAGCATTCTGACTGGTCGACCTTCACTGGTTCAACGTTTTTTTCGACCCTTTTCGGCCCATAATTGGAATATCACCTTTTCACAAGAAACGTTTGGAAGATCCTAATCTATCAGAGAAAAAAAATTCGGATCAATCCAAGTCGTTTTCCAATTATTTCAGAATTTAAGATGAGAACAAATCAGTCTGGATTTCAGAATTTTGCGGGCCTCAATATTATTTTGAAATTTACCACAAGTTAATGGACTCTTTTGTAAGAATTCAAAGCATAAAAGTGGTTAAATGGGTTTTGAACTAGAGGCCTGCAAATTTTGGGATCTTAATTCGAAATTTTGATGGCCCACTTAGCTCTCAAGTGAAAACCGGATGAATTCGTTTTCTGATCAGAAGTTTCTGGAAAGATGAATTAAACTGTATAGATCCATGCGTTTTTTGCCCAAGCTCAAAACATGAAAGTTGTTCATAATCCTCTCAGTCATATGTCCGTAAATTTCGACATCATTTTAAGAATTTCATGAATTTTCGTGAATTTTTTTCCAAAGGTGGACGAGACTGAAATTTTCTGAAATGAAATTTTGATGCCACATGTGCACTATCACTTTTCTCCACGAGTTGCACTAAGATGGAAAGAGTCTAGGCACTCGTCAAGGACTGACCTTTTGTCAATCTCACACTCATTGCATTCCTGTTTCTTTTTTCAGGTAACCATGATGCGTCAAAGATCACCCCACAAAGCTAGCCAGTCAATTAGACACTAAAACATTTTGCTAGCATGAAAGAACAAATGAAATGGCTATCATTGCAAATCAAGTCCCTCTAGAGGAATCATGCTATTGTGCCCATTGCACCTGAAGCGGTGTTGCCTCACATTCGAGTCGCATCCCCCAGTTCCTTCGAGAATGCCAAACTAAGTGCCTTTGAGAGGCCGAGTATTAACCATGATGTCTATGCCAAGCTCACCACGTCTGTGAACGTCCATGATGGCCCGTACACAGCTTCACATGTGAAGCAGGAGCTCTGGATACCCTTGTGCCATTACCTCAAGATTTGACACCGGATTGACACAAGCATTTTCCACTCCATTTGACTATCTTCTGATCGTTGAATACTTGAGAACTTTCAATGGAGACGGGCACAAGCCCGAATGATTGAACCTTTAATTTCATGCACATCCCTTCCATGGGGCATTTCCTGCTTTCTAAATGTCTAGGCTGCATTTTCAATTACTAGGATTTCCCTCTCAATAAGATGTGATTTTTTTTTTTGATTCATTATTTTTTGGAATCTTGTTGAAGCAGCTTTTCATCGTTTTTTGGAATCTTGTTGAGGCATCCCGAACCAACCCGATGACGATATCCAACGACTAAAAATTTGTCATCCATGGTAAGCACTGAGGGTTGGGCTTCTCAAGAAATCTCGTCCCGAGGTTTCGAAAACAAAAGGTTTTTCAAAGAAAATCTTCAGAAATGATTGGCATGCGGTTAACCCTGTTTGTCTTACTGATCCATTTGCTATATGTTTAAGAATCAATTCAGGGGCAAGGGGAAGATTGTAGACTTTAACTATGCATCAGCCCGATCAATCCTCAAACAACTCCCTGTATGGGTTTTGAGCCTCGTGGCTCACAATCGAGCCAGAAGTCCTCGGCCGATCCCAATTCGTCAACCAGTTGAGGCAGATCCATGTTTCACCAACAATCATTTCCCATGCCAGGCGATTGAGCTATTGGTCAGCTGGAGTTTGATTGACGTCGGCCCGGCCAAGTTGAAATGTGAGAAGAGCAGATATAGTCATCCTCAGCTACAGAGGGTATCATGAGTGAATCGAGAAAGGATTGCATTGTCACTTCAATCCTAGTCATGAACAACAACAACAGCAAGCTAAGGCTATCTCTGAACGGACATTGGTGCCCATAATAGCTCTGTAGCCGGTCATTCATCAGTGCTCGGCTAAACCCATCAAATGTGCATTGATCCCTAGTGGTCCTTACATCGAGTCATAACACCAGCCGTCAGCTATCCCTGTATCGATTGGCGTTGCTTTTGGCCACCCTTTGATCAGCCCAATGATGATCCTCGGGGAAATTGTCGATCGATCCCTCGATCGGCTCATCAGTCGCATCACATTAGCCAACGGAGATATCAAGTCGGCCTAATACATTTGAGGATAGCTTGGGCAATTAGAGGATCGTTCACGGAGCTTCCATCCCCTAGATGATTCAAGACCAGAGTTCAACCTAGCACCAAATAGGGGCATCTATGGCCGCGGATGGTTAGTCCCTTAACAGAATGATATCCAACATGGTTGTGATTCAGATTGATCGGGGCAAGTCCGACTTTATGAAGTGCACTAGCTAACTTTTACACCAGTCCATCAGCCAGTCCAACCTGATCCATGCTTCGCGACTGATCCTTTGATCGTGTCGTGTCAGTCGACGAAAGATGGGACATAATCAAGGCCGCCTAATCTCAAAGTGGGTATCTTTTGCCAAGCTCGATCATTTCTGAAAGATAGCCTTCTTTTTGCCTTGCAGGTAACAAAACTAGGGGGCATGTCAGCTGTTGATGACATTAGCAAATCAACTAACTCAATTGAGTTATGGTAAAACCTTGATCGGAGTTCACTGGCAATATGGCCATAACCATGTTCATTCGCGGCTTACCGTCTCTACCGTGCCCCTAGCGACGCTCTTACTCACAACCACCAATCATGCCATTCCTGGTGATCATGGATCATTGACCGTTAGCCATCCGTACATGGCCGAAAACTAAGAGGCTGGCCTGGTTGATCCTGAGATAGTCCATGCATGAGTAGTGAGCCTTGTAATTCATAATCGAGCTAGAGACCCTGGTCGATCCCATACCGGCCCATACATCAAGCTATCAGTCAGTCAAAGCAAATCTATGCTTCAGCTGAAGGAAAACGGGGCGAATCTGAGGCCGTCTGATTTCAAATGGGAACATCTCTACTTAAGTTTGATCGGTCTTGAAAATGACATTTTGTTTTCCTTCTTGCAGGTGCCAAGATAGGAAGCATGACCCTAATTTGCTATCGCTGAAGCAAATGAATGATCGGGATATCATGGGTCTTCGCCTGCTTTTTTAGGACTCCATTCACGCACCCTTTTCTCGTGCAGGATCAAGCATAGGAATGATATGCCTATCAAAGCTGGAAATCAAACTGCCAATTCGGGGCATACCTAGAGGAAATCTCGGATTATGCTACCCGACATAGCCTACTCTGACAGACAGAAAGCGAAACAAATCCAAGACGGCCTGACCTCAAGAGAGAGTATATCTTGAATAGCCTGATCATTTTTTGAAATAATGACCCTCTATTTTTCCTCCTTGCAGGGTCAAGTGGTGAAACGCATCATTTGCCAAAGCCCGGAATCAAATTCTAAACATCGGCCATGTCTGGGGGAATCCCACATTTTGGCAAAGCTATGGCCATCTGACATACCTGTCTTAATTAAAAATGGGGCAAATCGATAGTGAACCCTCACTTGGATAAAGGGAGTTGTGTTTTCTCTGTCTCATAATATTTTCAAGATAACACTCATACTTTCCTTCTTGCAGGAGCATGCGACTGACCATGATGGTCAACACCAATGAACAACCAAAACATCTCGGGTCTTTACTCGACTTATTATTCGTTCATGTGTCTCCTTGTGCAGGGGCAAAGTCAGGGGTAATTCATTCCTCGACACGAGGACTAAGCTCCCCAACTTGTTTGATCCATTCACGCGTTCGGGGGCAACTCAATTTCTCTCGTTCCTGAGAATTCTTTTTCATACTTGCATGGTCTGATCCTTAAGCAGAAGCATAAGATTTTCATGAAAGATGATTGATGCTTGAAGGTGCTTACACATCGCATGGTTTATGTATGATTATTCTTCATGTTTAATTTACCTACTCTGAATAGGGAGCATGAATTGCATATGATGCATCGAATGTACAAAATGGGGCATGATAGGATGACGAAAGGCAAGCCATTTCCACACACGTCCTGCATTCTAATCCCCAGTGAGTTGAGAGGTAGCTAGATTCTGCATTCTCAAGGTAAAGGGTTTTCTCGCAAAAGGTACGATAGCCGAAGTGATGGAGGCATTCATTTCTCAATCCCAAACAGTTCAGGTGTCCATTGATTAACCCCTTGAGTGGCGGTTTCATTTCTTTACCCCTGTCAAGAACCACCCTACATCGGGGTCCAAACGGAGGTAATTCCAACAGCAGCATGAGGTAAATGGTTAGAAATTTTCTTGCTCAAACTAACATCAATTTTCGGGTGTTTCTTTGCATTATACTCAAACATTAATTCAAGCGCCTTAAGATGACGAAGAGCATTCATTTCTCTATCCTACACACTTATATCCTTTGCATAGCCCACTTGAGCCTGCAAATTCATTTCTTCAGCCTTTGTTGGTGATCATTACCATTCTGAAATGACGACGACACCATCTCTAAGTGGAAGAACTCAGAAGAGAAATCGGGTCAATAGAAAATTCCCGAGTGAACTCATCTTGTATGTTAGATTGTTCTTGTAATGTCTAGCATCATTTTTGTGAATTATCTATGTTGCTATAATTCCTGATCACGGGAATGAAAAAAAGCAAGCAAATACAGCCTGAAAGAAATGGGCCTGCTCCCGTTCTCGAAAAAAAATCGAAGAAGAAGAAATCTCTTCCCAAAAAAAAAAAACGGGAGTTGGGAGTAAGAAAAGCAAAGGCTGATCCCACAGAAAACCCCGGGCGAAAAAGCAAAATGCCTATCAAAAGCAAGGCCAATGCCCATTCAATCCTTGTTCATTTTTAAAGTACTTCTGAACTTTAAATGCATATATTTGCATGCTCTTTCTTGTAAATCCCCAAAGAGTTCGAGATGTAAAGGAAAATTTCCAGAGAAGCCAGATTGCAAAATGCAATTTCCAGCGAGAGTCCATACCATTCTCAAGAAATGATGGTATCCTTTAAAGACCATTCCAGAAAGGCCAAGATCGGTGACAAATCTGCTATGATCACCAACATCAAACCCTTCTCATATATTTTCTGAGCCAAAACGAACCTTTTCGTTTCTCAGTCCCCAAACCTAATCTATGTTATAACCCTTCAAAGTCTCTTCTGATTAGGGCACTTGAGTTAACGTAGAGTTAAATGATTTTAAGCATCGCTCGAAGAAGTTCGAGCAAGATTATTTCTCTCTCATTTTTGCAGGGTTCTTGACTTGTAAACCCGGAGCAGATGATAAAGTCTTCTTTTTCAATAGCCTTGACTCGATAGAGAGTCCCCTTTGGTAAACCTTTGGCCTAGCCTCATTACGATTCTAATCAAGACCTCCAGATTGGCTCGGTCGTACCAATTGCGAGATTACTCGGACCCTTATCGGATGCGATGGTGGTGAGATCGAGTGATTCTCTTGAATCCTACAGCCAGGATAAACAACTTTTCTCGAGAGTGAGAAAGCCCTTTTGGACTAAAGTTCCCCATTCATGTTACATTCGAGGCATTCACAATGTAATGACCTCCCTAGATAGAATTGGTAATGCAAACTTGACAGAATAGTTTTGCATGAACTGCATTATAAATTATACACCTTTTGTTCTAATCATTGCAAACTTAGCTGGATAGTTTTGCATGAACCAATTGAATTCTAGCATGTACGCTTGTACGTGTTACCTCTAACACTGTCTGATAGGTAGTGCATTCCCAATGTTCGAGTTATCTTTCGAGGTCTCGAAATTCATCCAAGGATTGTTGAATGAACAAACCCTGCTGACGAGTGCCCACCAGGCAATCTCCCAAATCCTCAGGTAAGTATATCTTCAACCTGAACCTTTCAAGAGAATGAATTTTGATGATTGTCAAGGTACTCGAATCCATTGCGGCACGTACGCTCATTCAGGTATCCAACTTCTTCAGTGAAGCGTGATTTTTATGAAATACATATCGCATTAGCATTGGTTTTGTCTATATGAATGATTATACTTCAAGTGAATAAGCAGGTATGATGTAGTCAGCCTAGCTGTGCCTTGATCATTCGTTTGGAAAATCCAAGTAAGTTTTCTGAACCCTTTTCAAATTGACAGCTTTATTGACTTTAGTTGCCATTTTGACCTCTCGTGTTCGCATTGATGAGATTCAAGCGACACATCCTTTTTGTATTCATCGATTCAATTCGGTAATACATCCCTCATATTTGTGCTATTTAGCCTTGATAGTATCAAATCATGATGATGCGCTCTCATGATCTTGGTCCCTTTTACCTAATCATAATGATGCGCTCTTATGGTTTTGGTACTTTTGTCAAATCGCAATGATGCGCTCTTGCGATCTTGATCCCCTTGCCAAATCACAATGATACGCTCTTGTGATCCTGGTCTCATTTTACCAAATCGTGATGCATACGCTCTCATGATCTTGGTCCCTTTTACCTAATCATAATGATGCGCTCTTATGGTTTTGGTACTTTTATCAAATCGCAATGATGCGCTCTTGCGATCTTGATCACCTTGCCAAATCACAATGATACGCTCTTGTGATCTTGGTCCCTTTTACCTAATCATAATGATGCGCTCTTATGGTTTTGGTACTTTTATCAAATTGCAATGATACGCTCTTGCGATCTTGATCCCCTTGCCAAATCACAATGATACGCTCTTGTGATCTAGTCCCTTTTACCAAATCGTGATGTATACGCTCTCATGATCTTGGTTCTCTACCAAATCATAATGATACGCTCTTGTGATCTTGGTCCTTCTTTCGATTCGCAATGTATACGCTCTTGTGATATCGGAAAATCCATTACAGATCTTGCGCTGTCTCGCATCAGAATGAGAGTTCTGGTAACAGATGGGCCCCAGTACCTTAAGATTCTTGTATCCCTACGAAGGAGCTTGGAAATTAAGAGAATCATCAGCATTACGAAATGTCTGGTAAAACAGGTATTTCATATGCGATCCACGTGTAGGTCTTCTTATTCTATTCCATGGAAGAAAGAAGTCTTGGCATGTGTTAATTACAGTCTTGCATTTCATACATCATCTTTATCTGCATAGAAAATGGGATTAAAACCCCACCGAAAATTATCATTCATTATTTGCATTGTCAAAATTTAGGGTTCAATTTTGTCTTTGAGCGAAACCTCTGCGAGCCTTCACTAAAAGAGGGGCAGCTGTTGACACCTAAATTTTGATTTTCCTTAAATCATTTATAAAATGAGAATTAATTCTCGCCAAAAATATTTTCTTTGCATTGCATTGCATTTTGCATACTAAATTGGGCCAGCAGCGGAGGATTTGAGCTTAATCTATCAGGCGACTGAACTTAAATTGATAATAAAATTTTCGCCAATCGAGGGGAGTTTGTGCCAAGGTCTTGAGGCCTAATCTGAGGTTAAATCAGCCCATTTAATATTTAATTTAAAAAAAAAGCCTTCTAATTAAAAATGCCCATTAATTAAGAAAAAAAGTTTTATGGACGAAATATTTTGTCTCCGGATCAAATTGCCACTATCCGAAGTTGAGGGACTATTTTGCGAATAAAGAAAATAAGGCGAAACCCTAGCTCACTATTTTAAATAGGTGCATTAGGGTTCACATCGGGAGGGCCACTTAATTGCAATACACGGCCAAAGGTGGGCATCCACAAATCGGGAGAGGAGGAGAGGTCACACGAAGGCCACACAGATCATAAGACACGGCAACAAAAGAGGAGAAAAGGGAGAACTCTCTTTTTTCCTCTCGGTGGCCGCACAGTAGAGAGGACAATGGGAGAAAAACGTGAATGAAGAGGGAGTGTTCCTGTGCTTATTTTTTCTCTCTCTGTTTAGTTTACCTTGATGTTGATTAATTCCCACTAACAGCTATGGTTTGTGTTCCATCTTGTATATCCTCACAGGGCACAAAGGGAGGAATTAGAATACATGGCACAGAGAAGCTTCACCATCGAAAGGATACATAGAAAAGGAAAACAAAAATTGAAGATCCAGAGTCTTTTCTCATCTCTCTAGAATATTCACGTTTGGCAGAGAACTACAATTGGTACACGGCCATAGAGTACATACGGGCAGATCCTTGGAGTAGCGAGCCCCCACCGTTCGGTGCCCCGATTCCACTGCCTCAACGGCAATCTAGTGTCCCCACCCCGCTGCCACTTTGACTCTACGTACTCCCATCGATAGCGGAGCTGCTGGTCCCTACACCTTCAACAACGAGCAGCAGAGCGCCCTCCGCGACGGTGCTCTCCCTTTGACGACTGTCCATGCCAAGGCCATCTCCAATGATCAATTCGCTACTGTTGCTCCTCATTCGGCGACTTGCAGCTGTCCTTTCCGTACCGTGAGGTTGTTCTCGGCATGACGCATCTCAAAGGGATGGATTCAAAAGGAGAGATCCCGCCGCTCGCCATCGCCCGTCATCCTTCCAAGATACTGAATCTACGACGGCCGTGACGCACCGAGGACGACCTTTATTGAGGGAAGGGTCCATGAGAGGAAAAACTCATGTTCAAGTCCACGATTCCTTTTTCTTTCATGATTTCTTTGTGGATGTTAAATTTGCAGGTCAATGCTCTTGAGCTTGCCTTTCAGATTTGGTAATTGGATTTCCATGAAGAGACAGAATGTAGAGCAGGTGGAGAAAGATTTTGACTAAGTCAAAAGTTGATGAAGACAGGTCAAGCGTTGGAACATTGAGGCAACTCCCATAGTGGTTCTCATTGAAGGCTTTGCTACCAGTCTCTAGTCTCACCGTACTGACTCATGCATTGCCGCGAGCCGTAGACCACCCTCAAGTCCCTTGCCGTGCGTGAGAGTCCCCAAACCGGACCAATCGGTTCGAAAGTTTCAAGCGTTGGTGCGCAAATTTCGTGCAAAATTCAAAATGGAAAAGTAATCCTCGGAAGACAGGTCTATTTTCTATCTTGAAATCTGATCAATTTGAGGATATTTTGCATATTCCGAATATTGCATATCTTGAAGCATATCTTGAGGATATTGGGTATATTCTTGGCTTTGGATGTATTCTGTCGAAATATTTGATATATCTCGCGGTTTGAATTTGAAGTAATTCGAATCTGAAGCAATCGTTGTGGATATTGTGCATATCTCTGAATATTTGGCATATCTTTGGAATATCAAGCATATCTTGGTTCCTAGTTTGAAAAACTCTCGAAAATTCTGAACATATCCTCGTTAAATTGGATAATTATCTGAAATATTCTAATATCTCGTAAGATAATTTTCCTAAATTGAAAAGATATGATCATTTGTGGATAGGGCAATCTTGCCATTTATAATTCGGCAATTACTCCTTGCCTGGCCGAAATTTGCTCTTCAATCATTTTTACTATAGTTTCATGTTTCATAATTCAAATATTTTTATAATATTCCATGAGTATAGTACATGCTCTCTTGTGCCTTGTCCCTCAGAATTTGTGCATGACCATCCGACTTCACCCTTGAAGTACGACGTCATTTGCACGATGAAATTGTCCGTCTCATCCCATAACTTTGGGACCGGACCGACCAATTTCATAATATTTAAATTCACCATCGTACCCCACCCCCGGGGTACGACGTGAATAAATTCCCTTTCGACCCTAAACTTTGGGTACGAAGCGAATTCATCGGAAAAATTCGGATTATAAGGTGTACGATACTCAAGGTTTATTATAATTTTATTTGATTCATTTTTCATAAAACAAAAACTCATAAGATCAACCCATTCATGTACATTCCATTTAATGTAGATATTTGCATTGTCTCATGTCATTCATGCATATTTTCATGTCATATAGATTAGAAATCACATTCATGCATATAGGATAGAATTCATTCTCGCATGTCATATTATGTTACATCACATCATATCTTGTTTCATGCATTATTATGCCATGTCGTCTAGGTTCATTAAATCATGTCGCATGTCATTTAGGTTAGAATTCATATTTTTCTTGCATTAAAATTTGATTTTCTTTTCTAAAGTCATCATGCATGATTATTTCCTTGTCATATAGTTTCACATCATAGTTGCATTCATGCATTTGCATAGCATTCATTAAATCAAGAAAACCCAAAAACATAATTACACATTGATTTCCAAAGTTCAATCAATTGAATTTGCCAGTTCAAGAAATCTTCGCAAGAATGGTACCGAAAGGGTGTTAATTGGAAAATTAACATAATCAAGTCCCCGAACTTAAATCTCTGGTTAGCAGAAAATAAAGTATTCTCCCGATACTTTATTTAGGTATCTAATCTACCTACCAAGAAAATATTAGTGGCGGCTCCAAAATTTAAATCATTTGAACATAAACCTAAGTTGCGAATTGGTAGAGCTTGGGAGAGCTCGGACTAGGTTAGTTAATTCATTTAATTAATCTAGTAATCCATTAACCTGGAATTTCCTAATTTTAGGTCGCGACAGGTATGTCCCTTCTGTCGGACCATTCCAGACTCGGTGAATCACTTGTTCTTTCATTGTCTTATCACCGGTAGCTTAGCTTCTGTCTGGGTTGGAAATTGTCATATCTCTTGGCGTAACCGGTCGTGGAATAATCTCATTCGTTGGGCAAAGGCTCGCATAGGAGGCACTTCGTTCTCGCACCGCATTGCTAGATTCTCTCTTGGAGCTCTATGTCATATAATTTGGTGTGAACGTAACAATTTCTTATTCCGTCATGAGCCGATTCATTGTCCAAGGATCCTTAATCACCTTGTCAAACTCGTGAAGGATAAAGCCTTCTCCCTTGGTCGCATAGATGATAACCACTGCAATAGAAGATGGCAAAGGAAATGGGGTCTCTCGGCGAATATCTTTGAAGACCGTCAACACGACCCATAGACAAGCTGTCCCGGCCTACTTGCTTGCTTCATCTCTTCGGACTACTGGACTCTTATGTTACTCCTTTGCCCTGTATATACTGT
>JARCGZ010000013.1:12640000-12675000 GCA_029784005.1 Lenwebbia sp. NSW1173648
GAAAACTTAGTAGTGAACCAAGCAGAAGCTGCTCCTGTACTGGCGAATTCCCGACCGCCCCCCAAACCTGCCAACACCCCTGCTCTGGTTCGCCCTCTACCAACTCCTTCTTGCCCCTCATCAGATCCTGTGGTGCCTTCTCCTCCTGTATCACCACGGATCTTTGTAGCTTATGAAGATCCTCGAGTGGAATCTCCATCTGTTGTGCCCTCTTCGGGTCTTAAACCAGCTGCCGCCAGGTGCACAGCCGCTGTGAACACTGCTGTTGCAGCAACATCTCGCGCCCCTGACTTGAGGCAACAGCTGGTCCTCCCCACTCACACTTCTCCGGAGTCTACCATTCAATCCTCTGAGTCTGACATTGATGGTCATAATGCGAGTGATATTGCCACAGATTTTGAAGAGGACATCTCTTCTCCGTCCCCTCCGGTCACTATGTCGCGAGCGACGGTTTCTCGTCTACCCTTTACCCCTCTCACCGATGCTATGGACCCTCCACCTCGGGGAGATGGAAACAGTGACTCTTCCTCCAAGACGACTAAACCCAAGTCTAGGAGGAAGAAAGGTTAGAAAAATTGGTAACTCCCTCTCTCACTCCTTGTAAATATGTTTTTTGGAGTTTGGAATGTTTGGGGTCTTGTTGACCCCCTAAGGCAGGCTGAAATCCGCTCCTTTGTTAGCAATTACCGTCTTGCTTGTATTAGCATTTTAGAGACCAAAGTCCATGCCTCTCTTTTTTGCTACTATATCTGGGAGTCTCTTGGCCGGTTGGTGTTGGACTTCCAATTATGACCACTCTCCTCGTGGTAGGATTTGGATTGGGTGGGAACCCCGCTTGATTGATCTTCGTATTCTCTTGACCTCTGATCAAATTATTCATTGCCATATCACAATGATTACTATGAACAAGTCGTGTCTCTTTTCGGTTGTTTATGGCAGTCATACTTTTGTGGCTCGTAGATCTCTTTGGGCGGAGCTCCTACGGTTAAGTGTTTCTACGGATCCATGGATGGTAGCTGGGGATTTTAATGCTATTCGCGACCATACTAACAGGATGGGAAGCTCCAATAGCTGGATCCCGACTTTTGATGATTTTGATGATTGTCTAGTACATGCAGGCCTCGATGATCTCAGGTACATAGGGCATCGGTTCACTTGGTCCACATCCTCTGGGATCCACCGCAAGCAACGCAAAATTGATCGTGTCCTTATCAACGATCTCTGGACTTAGGTGTTTTCTTATTCTGAGGCAACTTTTTTGGCACCAGGGATTTCTGATCACACACCTATGGTGATTAAACTGTTGTCTCCTCCTCTTTCGAAGAAACCTTTCAAGTTCTTCAACTACTGGATTTCTCATCCTTCGTTCATGGATATTGTGGGTCAAGTTTGGGATTCCCCCTTTGATGGCTCTCCTATGTTTATTGTCTACCGCAAGCTCAAACTTCTCAAAGTCCGGCTTAAGCAACTGAATAGGACCACCTTCTGTGATATCTCAACCCGTACGGAGCAAGCCAGACAAGCCCTTTCTTCGGTACAACTTGCGCTTGAACACGACCCCACAAATCAGAGTTTGGTGGACATTGAGTTGGAGCACCTCTGGGTCTTCTCCGCCATTAGAATTCAAGAGGATCCTTCTATAGACAAAAATCAAGAATCAGATGGCTTAAAGAGGGCGATCTCAACACGAGATATTTTCATCACTTTATCAACAAAAGAAGACTCCACAATCGCATTCTCTCGGTTGTTGATTTGGGTGGCTCTGTTCTCACTGAAGCCAACCAAGTAAGCCAACATATCATTGGCCACTTTGAAGAACTTCTCACGGGTGACTCTACATCCATTCGGCCAGAACCCCATGAGGTCACCAGATTTATTGCACGCTCCTTGGATGATGCTCAAAAAGCTGCACTATCTCGGTCCTTTTCTGATGAAGAGATCCGTTCCACCTTTTTCTCCCTCGGCGGAGGTAAGGCTCTTGGTCCTGATGGATACAACGTTGATTTCTTCAAATCTTCTTGGAATATCATTGGTTCTTCGATTATTTTAGCCATCAAGGACTTCTTTACAAGTGGTAAGCTCCTCAAAGAATTAACTACCACCATTCTCACCCTTGTACCGAAGATCCCTAAGGCTTTGGCTATGACTAACTTTTGCCCCACTGCATGCTGTAATACCATTTACAAATGCATTGCTAAGTTGCTAGCCAATCGGATTGCGTCTATTCTACCATCTAAAATCTCTCCTTCTCAAGCTGCCTTTGTCAAAGGGAGGAGAATCAGTGATAATATTATGATTGGCCAAGAACTGTTTGCGAATTTCCATCATGATCCTTATATCCCCAAATGTGCTATAAAAGTTGACTTCATGAAGGCTTATGACACGGTGGATTGGTATTTTCTTGAGCTGGTTATGCTTGCTTTTGGGTTTCCATCTTCCTTCACCAAGCGGGTTATGGAATGTATCACCTCTCCCAAGTTCTCGGTCGCAATAAACAAGGAGGTGCATGGTTTCTTCTCTAGTAGCAGGGGCATACGACAGGGGGACCCCCTCTCTCCATATCTTTTTACCATGGTCATGGAGGTATTCTTTGGTATATTACAAGCTAAGGCGTCCTTACCGGGTTTCAATTTTTTTTGGCCTTGCAAGCAATCCCGGCTGTCCCACCTCTTCTTTGCAAATGACGTTCTTCTATTTGCTGAAGCCAACCTACCATCTATCACTTCAATTAAAGAGGGACTCAACCTCTTCTCGAATTGGTCTGGATTGCGACCGAATGTAGACAGGAGCGATGTCTTCCTGTCGGGTGGGTCGGTCTCTGTTCAGGACCAGATTCTACTTTGCCTAGGCTTCCGACGAGGTACACTTCCTTTCCGATATCTTGGTGTTCCAATTATTTCATCTAGACTTGGCAAGGTAGATTGTGATATATTGGTGCATGCTATCACTACTAGAGTACGCTCTTGGTCCCACATATTTTTATCCTATGCGGGTCGACTGCAGCGACTAAAATCCGTCTTGTATTCCGTACATATCTATTGAGCTAGCATCTTCATCCTCCCCTTAGGGGTCCTGGAGAGAATTGAGCTTATTCTAAGACAATTTCTCTGGAAGGGTCCTGAATTGGGAGTTGGAGGAGCCAAAGTCTCTTGGTCTGATATTTGCTATCCCAGAGTAGAGGGCGGGCTGGGGATCTATAGATTGGTGGATTATAACAAGGCGCTGTCTATCAAGCACATATGGATTCTCTTTACTGACAAAGAATCTTTCTGGTGCAAGTGGATTCACTCCACCTTCTTGAAGAAAACCAACTTTTGGATTGCTCCACAACCTACTTTTTGCTCTTGGACCTGGAAGAAGATACTTGGCCTCAGATCTGAGTTTTCTCTCCACTTCAGATGGAAGATCGGTAATGGTCACACTACCTCTTTTTGGTATGATAACTGGCATGAACGAGGCCCTCTTCACAAGCTTTTTATGCCTAGAGCTATTTATGGGTCCCGGATTCCACGTGATATCTCTATTCATGCTTTCTTCCACACGGTCTAGCTAGCCTCGGAAACTCTGGACACGCTAACACCTTGGCTAGACCCGTCCCTCACCTTTGTTGATACTAGAGAGGATACCTTCTTGTGGCAAGGTCACCCATCGGGCGACTTCTCGGTTGCGTCGGCTTGGGAACTCCTTAGACCAAAGAAGCCGACAGTCCAGTGGCATTCGCTGATTTGGGATAATGCTATAGCGCTGCGCCATGCCTTCCTGATGTGGTTAGCCTCCCTCAATCGTCTTCCAACTCAGGTTTTGCTATTACATTGTCACAAAATTTCTGAAGGGGTATGTCCCTTTTGTCGGACCATTCCGGATTCGGTGAATCACTTGTACTTTAATTGTCCTATCACCGGTAGCTTAGCTTCTGTCTGAGCTGGAAATTGTCATATCTCTTGGCGTAACCGGTCGTGGAATAATCTCATTCATTGGGCAAAGGCTCGCATTGGAGGCACTTCGTTCTCGCACCGCATTGCTAGATTCTCTCTTGGAGCTCTATCTCATATAATTTGGAGTGAACGCAACAATTTCTTGTTCCGTCATGAGCCGATATATTGTCCAAGGATCCTCAATCACCTTGTCAAACTCGTGAAGGATAAAGCCCTCTCCCTTGGTCGCATAGATGATAACCAAAGCAATAGAAGATTGCAAAGGAAATGGGGTCTCTCGGCGAATATCTTTGAAGACCGTCAACACGACCCTTAGACAAGCTGTTTCGGCCTGCTTGCTTGCTTCATCTCTTCTGTTTGACCCTACTTTGGCGGTTTTCCCCTCCATTTGCTGCTGGTATTGCTGTTTACTTGACTCCTTTGCCTCTTGGGCCTCTTCGGCACTTGTTGGTCTGCTACTTCTGGTTTTCCTA
The DNA here is from genome assembly GCA_029784005.1 of Lenwebbia sp. NSW1173648. Taxonomy (NCBI): domain Eukaryota; kingdom Viridiplantae; phylum Streptophyta; class Magnoliopsida; order Myrtales; family Myrtaceae; genus Lenwebbia; species Lenwebbia sp. NSW1173648. Next base: position 12,644,409 of record JARCGZ010000013.1, read on the forward strand.
TCATGACTACTGGACTCTTCTGTTGCTCCTTTGCCATGTATATACTATCATGCTACTGGTCTCCCTCCCTCTGCTACGGATCTCTGCAGAGGTTCTTTGCTTTGCCTCTATTTCTTCTTTCTCTGTGCTACTTCTGTTGTCGGGTCCTGTGTGAAGTGCTGCTGATGCTACTTCCCCACTTGATCGCTGCTGATGCTTCTCCTTCCTAATTGATGGCTTTGTTTGGGTTTCTTTGCATTACTGCTGCTTTTCTACTACTAACGTGCTTGGTTTTCCTTTTTCCATGCTGCTGCATGATGCTCTCTCTTACGCTGCTACTGCTGATCTCTGTGCTCCTCTTTGACTGACGCCTGCTGCCACCTCTTTTGGTCTCCCTCTGCACTGCTGCTCATTGGCGTTGCTGCTGCTGAAGACCCTTTACCCCCCTTTGGCTTGATACCTTCCTGCCTGCTGTCCCTATGTGAAGCCGCTGCTCCGCCACATCCTCTGCAGCTGCCTCGTGTGGTTCTTTCCCTTCGCCAGCTGCTTCTTCGCACCCCCCACATGCTCGCTGGTGCTGGGTTTTGGGCTGTTGTTTCTGTATAGCATCCTAGTGTTTAGTTTTTAGTGTCTGTTTGGTTTGGCCTCCATTCGTCCCCTGTTGTCGGTTGTATTTCTTTGTGAATGCATGTCTAGCTTTTTCTCCCGTCTCTTGGCTGGTTTGGCCTTGCTTGGTAACGTCCATGCTGTGACCCAAATCTTGCAACCGATTCACCGTTGAACCCTCTCTAGCACTCTCTAGTGCCATTTTTGGTTCATGGTTTTTTGTGTCCGGTTCTTTTGTACCTATCGCATTGAAAAGTTCTATATATACTTACCTTACCAAAAAAAAAAAAATAACTGCGAAAGCATTTGCCAAGGATGTTTTGATTAATCAAGAACGAAAGTTGGGGGCTCGAAGACGATTAGATACCGTCCTAGTCTCAACCATAAATGATGCCAACTAGGGATCTGCAGATGTTGCTTTTAGGACTCCGCCGGCACCTTATGAGAAATCAAAGTTTTTGGGTTCCGGGGGGAGTATGGTCGCAAGGCTGAAACTTACAGGAATTGACGGAAGGGCACCACCAGGAGTGAAGCCTACGGCTTAATTTGACTCAACACGGGGAAACTTACCAGGTCCAGACATAGTAAGGATTGACAGACTGAGAGCTCTTTCTTGATTCTATGGGTGGTAGTGCATGGCCGTTCTTTGTTGGAGGAGCGATTTGTCTGATTAATTCCGATAACGAACGAGACCTCAGCCTGCTAACTAGCTATGTGGATGTATATCTCCACGGCCAGCTTCTTAGAGGGACTATGGCCTCTTAGGCCAAGGAAGTTTGAGGCAATAACAGGTCTGTGATACCCTTAGATGTTCTGGGCCGCACGCGCACTACACTGATGTATTCAACGAGTCTATAGCCTTGGGCGACAGGCTTGGGTAATCTTTGAAATTTCATCGTGATGGGGATAGATCATTGCAATTGTTGGTTTTTAACGAGGAATTCCTAGTAAGCGCGAGTCTTCAGCTCGCGTTGACTACGTCCCTGCCCTTTGTACACGCCGCCGATGACGTCGCGAGAAGTCCACTGAACCTTATCATTTAGAGAAAGGAGAAGTCGTAACAAGGTTTCCGTAAGTGAACCTGCGGAAGGATCATTGTCGAATCCTACCTAGCAGAATGACCAGAGAACTCGTAATGAACTCAATGGGGATGGTGGGTTTTTTTTCCCATCGTCCCTCGACGCTCGGATCGCACGGGCGCCTAGAGCGCTCGGGCTTTCTTGGAGGCACAACGAACCCCGGCACGAAATGCGCCAAGGAACTTAAACAAGAGAGCGATGCTCCCATCACCCCAGACATGGTGCGTGTGTGGGATGCCATGCAATCTCCTATTATTCATAACGACTCTCGGCAATGGATATCTCGGCTCTCGCATCGATGAAGAACGTAGCGAACTGCGATACTTGGTGTGAATTGTAGAATCCCATGAACCATCGAGTCTTTGAACGCAAGTTGCGCCCGAAGCCATTTGGTCGAGGGCACGTTTTCCTGGGTGTCACACACGGCGTTGCCCCTAATCCCTCGCCTTAAATTGGGCGGGTAGGACTCGGGTGCGTATGTTGGCCTCCCGCGACGACTTTGTCCTGGTTGGCCCAAAATCGAGCACTGGAGCGATTAGCACCACGACATTCAGTGGTTGATGAGACCCCAATGATCAATGTCGTGTGCGTCGTTCGTGCAAGCGCTCCATGAATCTACTCTTTAACAACGCGACCCCAGGTCAAGCGGGGCTACCCACTGAGTTTAAGCATATCAATAAGCGGAGGAATAGAAACTAACAAGAATTCCCCTAGTAACGGCGAGCGAACCGGGAAGAGCCCAGCATGTGAATCGAGCGCCCTCGGCGTTCGAATTGTAGTCTAGAGAAGCGTCCTCAACGACGGACCGTGCCCAAGTTCCCTAGAAGGGGGCGCCAGAGAGGGTGAGAGCCCCGTCGTGTCCGGACCCTGTCGCACCACGAGGCACTGTCGACTAGTTGAATTGTTTGGGAATGCAGCCCTAATCGGGCGGTAAATTCCATCCAAGGCTAAATATGGGCGAGAGACCGATAGCGAACAAGTATCGCGAGGGAAAGATGAAAAGGACTTTGAAAAGAGAGTCAAAGAGTGCGTGAAATTGTCGGGAGGGAAGCGGATGGGGGCCGGCGATGTGCCTCGGTTGGATGTGGAACGGTGATGAGCCGATCTGCAGATCGACTCGAGGCATGGACCGATGCGGATTGCAGTGGTGGCCCAAGCCCGGGCCTTTGATACGTCCGCGAAAACGTCGCCATTGCGATTGTGGAATTCAGCACGCGCCTCTGGCGTGCCTCGGCACCTGTGTGCTCCAGGCATCGGCTAGTGGGCTCCCCATTCGACCCGTCTTGAAACATGGACCAAGGAGTTTGACATGTGTGCGAGTCAATGGGTGGCAAACCCGTAAGGCATAAGGAAACTGATTGGAAGGGATGCATTTATTAGATAAAAGGTCGACGCGGGCTTTGCCCATTGCTCTTATGATTCATGATAACTTGACGGATCGCACTGCCATCGTGCCAGCGACGTATCATTCAAATTTCTGCCCTATCAACTTTCGATGGTAGGATAGTGGCCTACTATGGTGGTGACGGGTAACGGAGAATTAGGGTTCGATTCTGGAAAGGGAGCTTGAGAAACGGCTACCACATCCAAGGAAGGCAACAGGCGCGCAAATTACCCAATCCTGACACGGGGAGGTAGTGACAATAAATAACAATACCGGGCTCTTTGAGTCTGGTAATTGGAATGAGTACAATCTAAATCCCTTAACAAGGATCCATTGGAGGGCAAGTCTGGTGCCAGCAGCCACGATAATTCCAGCTCCAATAGCATATATTTAAGTTGTTGTAGTTAAAAAGCTCGTAGTCGGACCTTGGGTTGGGTCCACCGGTCTGCCTCGTGGTGTGCACCGATTGGCTCGTCCCTTCTACCGGCGATATGCTCCTGGCCTTAACTGGCCAGGTCGTGCCTCCGGTGCTGTTACTTTGAAGAAATTAGAGTGTTAAAGCAAGCCCACGATCTGTATACATTAGCATGGGATAACATCATAGGATTCCGATCCTATTGTGTTGGCCTTCGGGATCGGAGTAATGATTAACAAGGACAGTCGGGGGCATTCGTATTTCATAGTCATAGGTGAAATTCTTGTGTCACTTTTCATTTGCTGCTCGGGTTGCTATTCACATGCGTCACTGTTCACTCGAGCTCTCTCTCGTTTCTTCAGGTGCGGTTCTTCGCGGCTACTATTCACCCGATTGACTGATGGCTCTCTCCGATGATCCGGCCGTTGGTTTCCTCTGATTTCCGGCGTCCCCAGTCGCCTTGCCATCCTCACTGATCTCTCTAGTGGGATCCCTGATCGGTGTTCTCCCTGGAGCTCCTCCATGGATCTGACTTCGGCGTTGTGGATTCTGCTTGAGATTTGGTTCTTGGGCCCCTGACTTCTTCCGCCCAGTTCAGGTGGCCTTCTCTTGGTATTCTTGATCGCCTGCTGGCTCTCTGATTATCCTCTAGTCTGTATTGCGACTGGTGTCTTTGTCTGAGCTTCGGTATTGATCTGGTCTGCTATAGGGTTTCTTCCCCTGTTTTCGTTCTCAGCTTGCTCTGCTTGCTGGTTGGTTGGCGTTGTCCATATTGGTTGTCTGTGTGACTGCGTCTCTATATGTTCTCTTGCTTGGTATTAACTGGTGGTTGATGGTTTGCTCTGGTTGAATGGTGGGTGAAGCTCCTACTTCTCTGCTGTAATTGCGCCCCCATACATGGCCTCTGCTGATGAGGTAGTCCCTTCCTCTACCCCTAAAGCAGATATGCAGCCTTGTCCTATCCCTGGCGTTACAAAAAATTCTATTACTGGTGCCCTGCCTACTGGTACAACTGATGTTGCTGTGTTGGGGGTCAGGTTTAAGGCAGTTGGGGCTGAGGCAGGGGCTGCGACTCCTGTTCGGGTTTCAAGGCCTAACTCTCGTGATTCTCGACGTAGCCGAAGTAGAGGAAGATCATGGAGGAGGAAATCTAAGGCTCCTGTTGATCAACATGGAACTCAGAATGGCAATGTAGTCTCTGCAGTAACTATTCATACTGTGGAAGGTGCCAAGGGACGCCGTAACTCTAGTAGAGCCAAGGCTCAAAATATCCATAAAACTTGGGCTAATGTGGCAAAGGTGATGACTAAGGGTTATAATCTATCCTATGTCTCTCCCTCGATGGTGGATGGTGAACCGATCATTGACATTACTCCCGACGTAGTGGCGAACGAGAACCCGATATTGAAGGAATACGTCGTCGGATGCTTCCTTGGGCGGAAGCTATATTTCAAACTAACGGAAGAAACGATCAAGAAGGCTTGCGGAGAGCATGTAGCGGATATTCGGTTGCATGATAATGGATACTACTTCATCCATATCCCGGAAGAGGAGTTTAGGAGGAAAGTGTTAGAGATGGGATCTCTATCCATCCTAAACAGCACTATGATGCTCCAAGCTTGGCATCTTAAATTGAAGCTTGAGAAAGGTGTTCATGAAGCCTTACCGATTTGGGTGAGATTGAGAAATATACCCCTCTCCCTTTGGTCTTCCGCTGGTATTGGCCGTATTGCGAGTGCACTCGGTAATTCTCTTTATGTTGATCTTCATAAGGATCAAATGAAGAGACTCTCCTTTGCTCGTGTTTGTATACAAGTTAAAGCCACCCAACCTCGACTTAAGTCGATGAAAATTAGATGGGATGGGGAACTCATTTCTATTGGCGTAGAATATGAATGGAAGCCTCTTGTGTGTGATTCTTGTCGCATCTATGGACATAAACTGGGTACTACTGGCTTCCCCTGTGCATTAACCCCGGTAGCTCCATTACTTAAACCATCAGCCTCCCGTCCCCAATAGCTTGTTGAAGGCGAATAGCAGCAAGTGAGAAAGAAAAATGATCGAAGGAATGCACGGGATAACCTGGTAGTCAACCAAGCAGAAGCTGCTCCAGTGCTGGTGGAATCCCGACACACCCCCAAACCTGCCAACACCCCTGCTCTGGTTCACCCTCTACCAACGCCTTCTTGCCCCTCTTCTGAACCTGCGGTGTCTTCTCCTCCTATACCACCGCGGATCATTGCAGCATTCGACGATCCTCGAGTGGAACCTCCATCTGCTGTGCACCATTCAAGTCTTAATCCAGCTGCCACCAGGTGCACAACCGCTGTGAACACTGTTGTTGCAGGATCATCTCGCGCCCCTGACTTGAGACAACAGCTGGTTCTCCCCCTCACACTCTTCTGGAGTCTGCCATCCAATCCTCAGACTCTGACATTGATGGTCATAATGCAAGTGACCTTGCCACAGATTTTGAAGAGGACATCTCTTTTTCGTCCTCTCTAGTCACTAGGCCGCGAGCGACGGTTTCTGGTCTTCCTTTTACCCCTTCCACCGATGCTATGGAGCCTCCTCCTCGGGGAGATGGAAACAGTGGCTCCTCCTCCAAGACGACTAAACCCAAGTCTAGGAGGAAGAAAGGTCGGAAAAATCGGTAACTCCCTTTCTCTCTCCTTGTAAATATGCTTTTTGGAGTTTGGAATGTTCGGGATCTTATTGACCCTCTAAGGCAGGCTGAAATCCGCTCCTTTGTTAGCAACTACCGTCTTGCTTGTATTGGCATTCTAGAGACTAAAGTCCACGCCTCTCTTTTTTCTACTATATCTAGGAGTCTCTTGGCCGGTTGGTGTTGGACTTCCAATTATGACCACTCTCCTCGTGGTAGGATTTGGGTTGGGTGGGATCCTCGCTTGATTGATCTTCGTATTCTCATGACCTCTGATCAGATTATTCATTGCTATATCACAATGATTATTATCAACAAGTCGTGTCTTTTTTCGGTTGTTTATGGCAGTCATACTTTTGTGGCTCGTAGATCTCTTTGGACGGAGCTCCTTCGGTTAAGTGCTTCTACGGATCCGTGGATGGTGGCTGGGGATTTTAATGCTATTCGTGACCATACTGATAGGATGGGTAGCTCCAATAGTTGGATCCCGGCTTTTGATGATTTTGATGATTGTCTAGTACATGCAGGCCTCGATGATCTCAGGTACATAGGCCATCGGTTCACTTGGTCCACATCCTCTGGGATCCACAACAAGCAACGCAAGATTGATCGTGTCCTTATCAACGATCTCTAAACTCAGGTGTTTTCATATTCTGAGGCAAATTTTCTAGCACCAGGGATTTCTGACCATACACCTATGGTGATTAAACTATTGTCTCCTCCTCTTTCAAAGAAACCTTTCAAGTTCTTCAACTACTGGATTTCTCATCATTCGTTCATGGATATTGTGGCACAAGTCTGGGATTCCCCTTTTGATGGCTCTCCTATGTTTATTGTATGTCACAAGCTCAAACTTCTTAAAGTCCGGCTTAAGCAACTGAATAGGTCCACCTTCTCTGATATCTCAACCCGTACGGAGCAAGCCAGACAAGCCCTTTCCTCGGTACAACTTGCGCTTGAACACGACCCCACAAATCAGAATTTGGTGGACATTGAGTTGGAGCACCTCCGGGTCTTCTTCGCCCTTAGAATTCAGGAGGAGTCCTTCTACAGACAAAAGTCAAGAATCAGATGGCTTAAAGAGGGCGATCTCAACATGAGGTATTTTCATCATTTTTTCAACAAAAGAAGACTCCACAATCGCATTCTCTCGGTTGTTGATTTGGGTGGCTTTGTTCTCACTGATGCCAACCAAGTAAGCCAACACATCATTGGCCACTTTGAAGATCTTCTAACCGGTGACTCTACATCCATTCGGGCGGAACCTCATGAGGTCACCAAATTTATTGCTCGCTCCCTAGACGATGCTCAAAAAGTTGCTCTATCTCGGCCCTTTTCTGATGAAGAGATCCGTTCCACCTTTTTCTCCGTCACCGGAGGCAAGGCTCCTAGTCCTGATGGATATAACGTTGGCTCTTCGATAATATTGTGATTGCCCAAGAACTGTTTGCGGACTTCCATCATGATCCTTATATCCCCAAATGTGCTTTAAAAGTTGACTTCAGGAAGGCTTATGACACGGTGGATTGGTATTTTCTTGAGCAGGTTATGCTTGCTTTTGGGTTTCCATCTTCCTTCACTACGCGGGTTATGGAATGTGTCACCTCTCCAAAGTTCTCGGTCGCTATAAATGGGGAGCTGCATGGTTTCTTCTCTAGTAGCAGGGGCATACGACAGGGGGACCCTCTCTCTCCATATCTTTTTACCATGGTCATGGAGGTATTCTCTGGTATATTACAAGCTAAGGCGTCCTTGCCGTGCTTTAAATTTTTTTGGCGTTGCAAGCAATCCCGACTGTCCCACCTCTTCTTTGCGAATGACGTTCTTCTTTTTGTTGAAGCTAACCTGCCTTCTATCACTTTAATTAAAGAGGGACTCAACCTCTTCTCGGATTGGTCTGGATTGCGACCGAATGCAGACAAGAGCGATGTCTTCCTATCGGGTGGGTCGGTCTCTCTTCCGGACCAAATTCTACTTTGTCTAGGCTTCCAGCGAGGTACCCTTCCTTTCCGATATCTTGGTGTTCTAGTCATTTCATCTAGACTTGGCAAGGTAGATTGTGATATACTGGTACATGCTATCACTACTAGAGTTCGCTCTTGGTCCCACAGATTTTTATCCTATGCGGGTCGACTGCAGCTTATAAAATCTGTCTTGCATTCCATACATATCTATTGGGCTAGCGTCTTCATCCTCCCCCTAGGGGTCCTGGAGAGAATTGAGCTTATTCTTAGACAATTTCTCTAGAAGGGTCCTGAATTGGGAGTTGGAGGAGCCAAAGTCTCTTGGTCTGATATATGCTATCCAAGAGTTGAGGGTGGGCTGGGGATCCAAAGATTGGTGGATTATAACAAGGCGCTGGCTATCAAGCATATATGGATTCTCTATACTGACATATAATCTCTCTGGTGCAAGTGGATTCACTCCACCTTCTGGAAAAAAACCAGCTTTTGGATTGCTCCATAACCTACTTTCTGCTCTTGGACTTGGAAGAAGATTCTTGGCCTCAGATTAGATTTTTCTCTCTACTTCAGATGGAAGATCGGTAATGGTCTCACTACCTCCTTTTGGTATGATAACTGGCATGAACGCCGCCCTCTTTACAAGCTTTTTACGTCTAGAGCTATCTATGGGTCCCAGATTCCATGTGATGTCTCTATCCATGCTTTCTTCAACACGACTCTTAGACAAGTTGGTCCGGCCTGCTTGCTTGCTTCATTTTTTCGATTGACCACTTCTTTGGAGGTTTTCCCCTCTTTTTGCTGCAGGCCTTGCGTTTTGGGTTCACTCCTTTACTTCTTGCGCCTCTTCGGCACTTGCTGGTATGCTTCTTCTAGTTTCCTATCATGTCTACTGGTCTCTTCTATTGCTCCTCTACCCTATATATACGGTCATGCTGCTGGTATCCCTCCCTCTACTATAGAACTCTGCTGTGGTTCCCTGCCTTGCCTCTATTTCTTCTTCTTCTGTGCTACTCCTCCTGCTATCTGGTCCCATGTGAAGTGCTACTGATGCTGCTCCCCACCTGATCGCTGCTGATACTTCTCCTTCCTAATTGTTGGCTATGCTTGGTTTTCTCTGTATTACTGCTGCTGCTGTGCTTGTTTTTCCTTCTTCCATGCTACTGCATGATGCTCCCTCCTTCACTGCTGCTGATCACTGTGCTTCTCGCTGACTAACGCCTGTTGCCACCTCATGATGCTCCCTCTACACTGTTGCTCCTTGGTATTGCTGCTGCTGAAGACCCTTTCCCCCCTTTTTTTGGCTTGATCACTCCCTGCCTGCTGTCCCTTGTGTAGCCGCTACTCCGCCACATCCTCTGCCGCTGCCTTGTGTGGCTCTTTCCCTTCGCCAGCTACTCCTCGCGCCCCCCACATGCTCGCTGCTGCTGGTTCTAGGGTTGTTGTTTCTGTTTTGCTTCCTAGGTTTTAGTTTTTGTGTCTGTTGGGGTTGGCCTCTACTCGCCCCCTGTTGTCGGCTGTGTTTCTTTGTATTTGCTTGTCTAGTTTTTTCTCCCATCTCTTGGCTGCTTTGCCCTTGCTTGGTTTAGTCTGTGCTGTGTCACATTTTCTTGCAACCGGTTCATCGTTGAACCCTCTCTGGCACTCTCTGATGCCACTTTTAGTTCATGGTTTTTTGTGACCGGTTCTTTTGTACGTAGCGCTTTGAAAAGTTCTATACATTCTTACCTTACCAAAAATAAAATAAAGCCTTGTGCGGCGCTGGCTATCAAGCATATGTGGATTCTCTTTACTGACAAAGAATCTCTCTGGTGCATGTGGATTCACTCCACCTTCTTAAAGAAAACCAGATTTTGGATTGCTCCACAACCTACTTTCTGCTCTTGGACCTGGAAGAAGATTATTGGCCTCAGATTAGATTTTTCTCTCCACTTCAGATGGAAGATCGGTAATGGTCTCACTACCCCTTTTTGGTACGATAACTGGCATGAACGCGGCCCTCTTTACAAGCCTTTTACTCCTATAGCTATCTATGGGTCCCGGATTCCACGTGATGTCTCTATCCATGCTTTCTTGCACACGGTCTGGCCAGCCTCGGAAACTCTGGACACGCTAACATCTTGGCTGGACTCGCCGCTCACCTTTGTTGATACTAGAGAGGATACCTTCTTGTGGCAAGGTCACCCATCGGGCGACTTCTCGGTTGCATCGGCTTGGGAACTCCTTAGACCGAAGAAGCCGACAGTCTAGTGGCATTCGCTGAATTGGGATAATGCTATAGCACCACGCCATGCCTTCCTTATGTGGTTAGCCTCTCTCAATCGTCTACCAACTCAGGTTTTGCTATTACATTGCTACAATTTCTGAAGGGGTTTATCCCTTTTGTCGGACCACTCCGGACTCGGTGAATCACTTGTTTTTCATTGTCCTATCACCGGTAGCTTAGCTTCTGTATGGGCTACAAATTGTCATCTCTCTTGGCGTAACCGGTCGTGGAATAATCTCATTCGTTGGGCAAAGACTCGCATAGGAGGCACTTCGTTCTCGCACCGCATTGCTAGATTCTCTCTTGGAGCTCTATGTCATATTATTTGGAGGGAACGTAACAATTTCTTATTCTGTCATGAGCCGATTTATTGTCCAAGGATCCTCAATCACCTTGTCAAACTTGTGAAGGATAAAGCCCTGTCCCTTGGTCGCATAGATGATAACCAAAGCAATAGAAGACTGTAAAGGAAATGGGGTCTCTCGGCGAATATCTTTGCAGACCGTCAACACAACTCTTAGACAAGTTGGTCCGGCCTGCTTGCTTGCTTCATTTTTTCGGCTGACCACTTTTTTGGAGGTTTTCCCCTCCTTTCGCTATAGGCTTTGCTTTTTGGGTTCACTCCTTTACTTCTTGTGCCTCTTCGGCACTTGTTGGTATGCTTCTTCTGGTTTCCTATCATGTCTACTGGTCTCTTCTGTTGCTCCTCTGCCCTATATATATGTTCTTGCTGCTGGTATCCCTCCCTCTGCTACGGAACTCTGCTGTGGTTCCCTGCCCCGCCTCTATTTCTTCTTCCTCTGTGCTATTCCTCCTACTGTCTGGTCCTGTGTGAAGTGCTGCTGATGCTGCTCCCCACCTGATCGCTGCTGATGCTTCTCCTTCCTAATTGTTGGCTATGCTTGGTTTTCACTGTATTACTGCTGCTTCTCTACTGCTGCTTTGCTTGTTTTTCCTTCTTCCATGCTACTGCATAATGCTCCCTCCTTCGCTGCTGCTGCTGATCACTATGCTTCTCGCTAACTGACGCCTGCTGCCACCTCATGATGCTCCCTCTGTACTGCTGCTCCTTGGTGCTTCTGCTGCTGAAGACCCTTTCCCCCCCTTTTCTGGCTTGATCACTCCCTGCCTACTGTCCCTTGTGTAGCCGCTGCTCGGCTACATCCTCTGCCGCTACCTTGTGTGGCTCTTTCCCTTCGCCAGCTGCTCCTCGCGCCCCCCACATTCTCGCTGCTGCTGGTTCTAGGGTTGTTTCTGTTTTGCTTCCTAGTTTTTAGTTTTTGTGTCTGTTGGGGTTGGCCTCTACTCGCCCCCTGTTGTCAGTTGTGTTCCTTTGTATTTGCTTGTCTAGTTTTTTTCTCCCGTCTCTTGGCTGGTTTGGCCTTGCTTGGTTTAGTCCGTGCTGTGTCACATTTCTTGCAACCGGTTCACCGTTGTACCCTCTCTAGCACTCTCTGATGCCACTTTTGGTTCATGGTTTTTTGTGACCGGTTCTTTTGTACCTAGCGCTTTGAAAAGTTCTATACATACTTACCTTACCAAAAAAAAAAAAACAAAACAAAGCTTTGTGTGGCTCTTTCCCTTCGCCATCTGCTCCTCGCGCCCCCCCACATGCTCGCTGCTGCTGGTTCTAGGGTTGTTGTTTCTGTTTTGCTTCCTAATTTTTAGTTTTTGTGTCTATTGGGGTTGGCCTCTACTCGTCCCCTGTTGTCGGTTGTGTTCCTTTGTATTTGCTTGTCTAGTTTTTTTCTCCCGTCTCTTGGCTGTTTTGGCCTTGCTTGGTTTAGTCCGTGCTGTGTCACATTTCTTGCAACTGGTTCACCGTTGAACCCTCTCTAGCACTCTCTGGTGCCACTTTTGGTTCATGGTTTTTTGTGACCGGTTCTTTTGTACCTAGCGCTTTGAAAAGTTCTATATATACTTACCTTACCAAGAAAAAAACAAATGTAATTTCACCAACTGTTTGGTGACCTTTTGGGCGGCCAAATGTAACTTGGCCAGGCACAATAGTACTTGGCATGATAATCTCCTTTGGGCAATGCATAACATTGGTGGTCAGCATTTCTACCAGTGTATAGCCCGCTTCTCCTTTGCATCACTATGTCACATCATTTGGACGGAGCGGAATCACATTTTGTTCCGAAACCAAACACGCATCTTGCCGACTGTCAAGAAGCATCTGGTTAAGGTTGTCATGGACAAAGCCCCGACCTTCAAGAACGTTGATGATACCTTCCGCAACCGGCGGATGCAGACTAGTTGGGGGTGCTCTCCTTCCATTTTCGATTAGGTCGGGGCTATTTTTGTGCAGTTTCTGTTGTTTCTCTTCTGTTTTGACCACTGTTTTGGTCTTCTCCCTTTAGCTTTCCATGTTGTTTGCTCCATTGGTGAGCTTGTTTGCTTTGTTCCCCCTTACACCCCCCCGCTCGTCTGGATTTTCGTCTTCACGGGTATGTGGTTGTTCTGTTGGGTTCTCTTTTTTGTATGTGCTTCGTGATTAGTCAATACAATTCTTACCTTTACCCAAAAAAGAAAACAACTGCGAAAGCATACTTTTCATTTGCTCGGCTGACACTATTTGGAAAATTACTGTTCACTAGAGTTTCTCTCCAGCTTTTACCTGATAGATTCCCGCGAGTACTGTTCACCCGGCGGAAGTTTGGCTCTCTAGGAGGATCCGACCGTCAGTTGTGGCTATTTTTTGGTATCCCAGGGTGCCTAGTAGTCCTCCTTGATCTATCCGGCAGGATTATTGCTCGGTGATTTCGATCTTCGTCCCCTGCAGATCTGGTTTTCTGGATGTTCCCCTGTTCTGCGTTCCCTTTCTCTGGCTGAGTTTGTGCTGTCCTTAGAAATCCAGCGGGTAGTTTCGGCTACGCTTTGAGACCTGGTTTCGTACTCTTGGGACCCCCCTCCCAACCGTTGAGATCTTCGGTTGGAGCTCCCTTGCTGGCTGGTACGTAAATCTGGCTCTTCGGTGGGTTCTCGATTTTCTGGTGTTGTTGTTGTCTCTGTGGATCGGACCGTTATTTTTGGCTGTGTCTTGACACCTCTACTCGCTAATGCTTAACTGTTGATACGTCTGGTGGGATCTCTTGTCGGTTCTCTCCTGTATGCCCCATGGCAGTTCTGTAGTGATGGATTCTATGGCTGGAAAAGCTATGTCTAGAGAGGTATCTCCTCTGCCTCAGTCCCCTGTGGTCATGACGAAAGCTAAGCAGCCTAAGGTGCCTTTGAAGCCCCCAATTGTTCGCTTTAGCTCGACTGAAACCATCTCGCGATCTGCTATGACGGCAGAAACCGCAAAGGTGAACCTCTCGACTGCCACTGGTGGTGCGGGTACTTTTGCAGTTGGTTCTACCCAGCAAGGACGACGTCCTAATAGACGAAGTCGTAGTCATGGACGAAAATCGTCCAATCCTTCTCGGAAAGATTCTACTGCGGCGGGGACTAGTGGTGACCCACAGGGAAGAGGGGAAGCATCCGCCAAGCCCCTTGTCCGCGAACCTTCGCAACAACCTTCTCATCGATCTTGGGCTGCTGTTGCTCGATCTGCCGAAAAGGGGTATGTCATCTCTTACATTCGACCTGCTATGGTTGATGGTAAGCCGATGGTTAGAATCTCTGAGGATATTTTAGAGGATGCCAACCCGAAGTGGATGGAGTGTTTAGTCGGCTACTTTGTTGGCAAAAAGTTACCTTTTAAGATGACTGAGAATGCGATAAAAAATGTGTGGGGGACTCAGGTCATTGATATCCTGGCTAATGTTGACGGGTTTTATTTTTTTCATATACCCGAGAAGGCTTTCGTCAGAAAATCTTGGACGGTGGTCTAATTACCATTCTTAGGATACCGATGATTCTTCAACAATGGCACCCGGCCTTGAAGCTCAAGAAAGGCCATCATGAGGCTCTACCTGTATGGGTAAAACTGAGAGATATTCCTTTTGCTTTATGGTCTGCATCGGGCATTAGTGCTCTGGCTAGTGCTATTGGTAAACCTTTGTATGTGGACATTCAAACGGAAAGGATGAGGATCATTTCTTATGCGCGTGTCTGCATCGAGATCAAGGGGACTCAGACTTTACTTGATTCGGTTGATGTCACCTTCGATGGTGAAATTTGGTCGGTTAAGGTTGAATATGAGTGGCGACCATTGTCATGTTCGATTTGTGGCACTTTTGGTCACAGGTGTGCTCCGACTAGCGATGCACCCACTGCTCTTCCTAAGACCCCAATTGGTGTTGCTAATAATGAGAATGCTTCCCTGGGGGATGGTTCGTGGGAAACAGTCAAGAAAAGGCATGGTGGGGTGCACCCGATAAACTCTGCATCAGTTGCCTCCCCTGTTCGGGTTTCAGTTGTCCCTGATCCCATACTCAGTTCTGTTCGTGCGGGTAGTCAGTCCCTCCATGACCCTAATACGATCTCCTCAGCCACCTCTGTGGCTTCGTCTGATGCGGATGAGAATGAAGGGGATGCGGCCAGCAATGTTGGCAGTGACGATGAGGAGGAACCCCCTTCCCCTGACCCACCGAATACCAGATTGCGATCTTCCATGCATCAAGGAGAATTTTCTAACCTAGACACTCGGGATTCGGCTCCCCCTGCCCCTCCAATTGTTATTTTTAACTCCGAGAGTAGCCCTTCGACTGCTAAGGTTGCCAACCCGAAGAAAAAATGGGGCGGCACAAAAAAGTGGTAACCTCTCTCCTTCGTTGTACATATGATTTTTGGGGTATGGAATATTAGGGGTCTTGTTGACCCCTTGACACAATCTAAAATTAGATCCCTCGTTAGATCTAATAACCTTTCTTGTGTTGGCATTGTTGAGACTGAGGTTTATTCGTCTCTTTTTGCAAATATCTCGAGTGGGTTGCTCCCGAGTTGGTTGTGGATTTCTAACTATGATTTTTCTTCTCGTGGGAAAATTTGGGTTGGTTGGAACCCTCGAGCGGTGGAACTAGTTGGTCATTCTATGTCTTCTCAGGTGATCCATGGTTATCTTCGGCTTCTATCTTTGAACAAGGCATGTTACATCTCTGTGGTTTACGGAGAACACACGTTTGTTTCTCGTCATGCCTTATGGTCTGACCTTGTGCAGTGTGGTCTCCTCTTCGCTGCTATTCCGTGGCTGGTGATTTTAATGCCAGACTTGGCAGCTCCAATGCTTGGATCCCTGCTTTTGATGAGTTTGGCACTTGTTTAGCTCAAGCCGGACTCGACGATATCAGATATGTTGGACACAGATACACTTGGGCAACCTTCTCTAGTGCGCTTCGTATGCAGAGGAAGATTGAGAGAGTCCTCATTAATGAACAGTGGAGTAGAGAATTCTCCTTTTCCGAAGCCACGTTTTTGGCACCTGGGGTGTCTGATCATACTCCTATGATTATAAAAATTGTGCCCCCCACTACATCTAGAAAGCCCTTCAAGTTCTTCAACTATTGGATGTCTCATCCATCTTTCTCGGCTATTGTCTCTCAGGTGTGGGCGTTCCAGCTCTCGGGCACTCCAATGTTCACTTTATGCCAGAAGCTTAAGAGTCTTAAAGGGCGCCTTAAACAACTTAATAGAGATTCTTTCTCTGACATCTCGAACCGCACCTCTCAGGCTAGGTTAGCTTTAACTTCTACTCACGATGCACTTGCCATTGATCCCCTTAATCAGGCTTTGGCGAATCACGAGAAGGAGCAGCTCCATATCTTCTATGAGCTCAGGCTGCAAGAGGAATCATTCTTCAAACAAAAATCGAGGATCAAATGGTTGAATGAAGGGGATCTTAACACGAAGTACTTTCACCATTTTGTCAACAAAAGACACCTCCACAATCGTATCCTCTCGGTTTCTAGCAATGAAGGGGCTGCCATCACTGACCCGAGTTTGGTCCAACGCCATATTGTCTCACACTTTGAGATTCTTCTAGCTGCTGGCCCGCCACTTATTTAGCCTGACACTTCGGTCATTAGGGCTGTCATTGCTCGCATTCTTGATGATAACCAGACCCGGTTCCTTTCCAGGGTGGTGACGGACATGGAGATCAGCAACACTCTCTTCTCCCTTGGTAAAGTAAAGCTTCGGGCCCTGATGGCTTCAATGTCGATTTCTTTACTTCGTCTTGGGATATTGTGGGTCCGTCTGTCATTTCAGCGGTTAAGGATTTCTTTGAGTCCGGTTGCTTGCTTAAGGAGCTCAACTCAACTATTCTTACACTCGTGCCCAAGATCCCGAATGCCTCATCTATGAATGACTTTCGGCCTATTGCATGCTGCAACACGGTTTATAAATGCATTACCAAGATTTTGGCAAATAGAATTGCATGTGTACTGCCTTCTATCATTAGCCCTCTCCAGAACGCATTTGTTAAAGGGCGGAGAATCAGTGACAATATCCTCCTTGCCCAGGAACTTTTTGCTGGTTTTCACCATGTGCCTTACTTGCCTAAATGTGCTATCAAGGTTGATTTTCAGAAGGCCTATGATACTATTGACTGGGGTTTCCTTGAGCTCGTATTACAAACTTTTGGCTTCCCTCGGTTGTTCATTAAGCTTGTCATGGAGTGCGTCTCTTCCCCAAAGTTCTCTATCACCATTAATGGTGAGTTTCTTGGTTTCTTTGGTAGTGGCAGAGGTATTCGTCAAGGGGATCCCATGTCTCCCTACCTCTTCACGCTGGTTATGGAAATCTTTACTGGCATCATCAACGCTCAGACTCGGCTTTCGGGGTTCAAATACTATTGGAGGTGTAAGGCTTCTAGCCTAACTCATTTGTTTTTTTGCTGATTATGTCCTCTTGTTTGCGGAGGCCAATGTGACTTCCACCGCTCTCCTGAAGGAAGGCCTTGATATCTTCTCTGGGTGGTCGGGTCTCAAACCGAACTTCGACAAAAGTGACATTTTCTTCTCGGGTGGGACGGCGGTGTCGCGGGCTCACATCCTGCAATGCTTCGGTTTCCAAGAAGGTACGCTGCCTTTTTGGTATCTTAGGGTACCTGTCATTGCCTCGCGGCTGAGTAAATCTGACTGTATTCATCTGGTGAACTCGATAACCGCTAGAGCTCGTTCTTGGTCTCAACGCTTCTTATCCTTTGCTAGACGTTTACAACTGATTAAGTCGGTCCTTCATGCTATGCATGTCTTTTGGGCTAGTGTCTTCACCATCCCTTTGTCGGTTTTATCAAGGCTTGAGTTGATCCTTAGACAATTTCTCTAGAAAGGTCCGGACCTTGGTGTTGGTAGCGCCAAATCTCTTGGAATGATGTATACCGCCCAAAAAATGAAGGTGGGCGGATGAAGATGAGGAGGATCTCTTTTGCCCATGTGTGTATTGAAATAAGGGCTTCTCAGCCTCTTTTTGAATCAGTGGATATTGAATTGGAGAATGACAGATGCTCGATTTTGGTGGAATACGAATGGAAGCCGATTTCGTGTGTGACTTGTGGTACCTTTGGCCACAAATGTGCTTCTACTGATGCGGTAGGTACTGTGAATCAGTCCTCCCCTGCACCTGCGTCTACTGTGTTAAAGCCTATTACTCCATCACCTGCTGTTGTAGACGTGGATTCCCAACCTAGTGGTGATTGGAGTAAGGTTACCAGGAGGAATAGGTGTTCCGGCTCACATCTTGATACCTCTAACACAGCTGTACAATCGGAATTGGACTCTGTGATCCAGTCTCCCTCTATAGATGCTGGTGAATCAGTCTGACTTCTGGCATTCGAGACCCCTTGCTGTCTGGACCGACTTCTCGTGCCTCTTCTACAACCTCTTCTAACTCAGAGGATACTCTTGGTGAATTGGTTAGCAACATTGGTAGCGAAGATGAGGATGCCCCCCCTCCCCTGCTCTCCCCAACACCCGCAGAAGATCTGCACTTCATGTGGTTGTTCCTGAGCTTGGGAAACATGTGACTGATCCCCCTCCGCTTGTGCCTGAACAGATACAAGATGGATTATTGTCGGATAGGAGCCCTAGCCCGGCTAAGAAGGCCAAACCATCTTCCTCGAAGAGACGGGGAGGTAATAAGAAACGGTAACTTCCTCCCTACCTTGTATATGTTTTTTGGTGTGTGGAATATCAGAGGCCTTATGGACCCCTTAAAACAAGCTGAAATAAGGAACCTTGTTACGTCGAACAACCTCTGTTGTATTGGTATCCTCGAGACTAAGGTTCCAGAGTCTCTTTTTTTGAAAATGAGCGCGGGTCTTCTGCCGGGTTGGAAATGGTCGGCCAACTATAATACCTCCCCTAGAGGTAGAATTGGGGTTGGTTGGAACCCCCTGTACGTTGTGTTTGAGCTGCGGGCCCTTTCTACACAAGTTATTCATGGCTATTTACACTTGCTGCCTCTGAACAAAGCTTATTTTTTGTCTATGGTGTACTCGGATCATACCTTCGTCTCTCGATGCCCTCTGTGGTCTGACCTTGTTCGGTCTAGTTCTGATCTTGCGGATTCTCCCTGGCTTGTCGCGGGGGATTTCAACGCTATTAAAGATCCATCTGATAGACTTGGGAGCTCCAATGCTTGGATCCCATGTTTTGATGAATTCGGTCACTGCTTATCTCTCGCGGACCTCGAGGACCTCAGGTATGTGTGTCATAGATTCACCTGGTCGACGGCTTCAGGTGCCCTTCGGAAACAAAGAAAGATCGATCGTGTGCTTATTAATGCTCAATGGAGTAGGGTTTTCTCTTCTCTGAAGCCTCTTTTTTGGCTCCTGGGGTTTCTGACCATACCCCGATGATAATAAGAATTGCGCCGCCTCTGATCGCCAGGAAACCCTTCAAGTTTTTTAACTTCTGGATGTCTCATCCTTCTTTTTCTGCTGTGGTATCTCAGGTTTGGGACGTTCAAATGTATGGAACCCCTATGTTCACTTTATGTAGGAGACTCAAGCTCCTTAAACAGCTCAATAGAGATACCTTTTCGGACATCTCAGAACGCACTTCAAACGCAAGGGACGAATTAACTTCCATACAAGATGCTCTTGTTCTTGATCTTTCGAATCTGGAGCTTGCTGAACAAGAAAAAGTGCTGATGCAGACTTTCTCTGTTCTTAGACTCAATGAAGAATCCTTCTATAGGCAGAAATCGCGGATTAAATGGCTCAATGAAGGGGATCTTAACACGAAGTACTTCCATCACTTTGTAAACATGAGACATCTGAATAATAGACTCCTCTCGGTCGCTGATAGTTCTGGTGTCCTCCTCACTCAGCCGCCTCTCGTTTAGGAGCGTGTTGTTTCCTACTTCAAGGACTTGTTGGCTTCATCCCCCCCGGCTGTTCTCCCCTCCATCCAGGACCTCCGGTCAGTGATTGCTCACTCTCTTGATGATAATCAGATTCTTTTCCTTTCGCAAATTGTGTCTGATATGGAAATCCGCAATACAATGTTCTCCCTCGCCAAGGGCAAGGCGCCGGGTCCCGATGGGTTCAAGGTGGATTTCTTTATAGCTTCTTGGGATGTTGTTAGGCCCTCGGTCACATAGGCTATTAAGGATTTCTTCTTATCTGGTCGGCTTCTTAAGGAAACCAATGCTACTATTCTCTCATTGGTGCCTAAGGTCCCCAACGCCTCCGCTATGACTGATTTCAGACCGATCGCCTGTTGTAATACGGTCTACAAATTGATCACCAAGATCATTGCTAATAGGATTGCATGTGTACTCCCTTCACTCATTAGCCTCCCCCAAAATGCTTTTGTGAAGGGAAGACGCATCAGTGATAATATCCTGCTTGCACAGGAGTTGTTTTGTGGATTCCATCTTGTCCCTTATTTGCCTAAGTGCGCGATCAAAGTCGACTTTCAGAAAGCATACGATACGGTTGATTGGAATTTTCTGGAATTGGCGTTGCAATCTTTTGGTTTTCCGAGCATGTTCATCAAGTTGATCATGGCTTGTGTTAGCACTCCTATGTTCTCGGTGTCCATCAATGGGGAGCTCCACGGCTTTTTCTCTAGCGGTAGAGGCATCCGTCAAGGGGACCCAATGTCTCCCTACCTATTAACCCTCGTTATGGAGATCTTCTCGGGTATTCTTAATGCTCAGACGCAACTACCTGGTTTTAAATTTTTCTGGCGCTGCAAAGCCTCTCGACTTTCTCATTTATTTTTCTCTGATGATGTCCTCCTCTTTGCCGAAGCTAACTTGGCTTCTACTACGCTGCTTAAGGATGGGATGAACAGGTTCTCTAGTTGGTCTGGTTTGAGGCTGAACTTGAACAAGAGTGAGATTTTCTTCGCGGGGGGATCGGAGGACCTACGGGCTCAGATTCTACACTGTCTCGACTTTCAGGAAGGTATGTTACCCTTCTGTTATCTGGGTGTTCCTATCATTGCTTCCAGACTTAGCAAAGTCGACTGTAACTTGTTGGTTAACTTTATAACTGCTAGAGCCCAATCTTGGTGCCATCTTTTTTTATCTTTTGCTGGTCGTCTCCAGCTCATCAAGTCGGTCTTGCACGCCATTCATGTATTTTGGGCTAGCGTTTTTACGCTCCCTAAATCTGTTCTATCTAAGATTGAATTGATACTCAGACAGTTTCTATGGAAAGGGCCTGACCTGAGTGTGGGTGGGGCTAAGGTACCGTGGGTTGATGTCTGTCGTCCAAAGGAGGAAGGTGGTTTGGGCATTCGTAAACTCTTAGATTGTAATCGTGCTGCGATGCTTAAACACATATGGATTCTCTTCTCTGATAAGGAATCACTTTGGTGTAAATGGATTCATTCGACCATTTGTTCTTTGGCTGTAGCATTACGGGATCCCTCGCTCAGTTTTGGGCCTCTAAATGTAACCGTGTTTGGCTCAACCGGTGTTGGCAAGAAAATCTCGTCTGGGTTTCTAAGCATATCAGCGGGCACCTATTCCATCAGAAGATTGCTCGATTTTCCTTTGGTGCACTCTGCCACCTTATTTGGATCGTAAGAAATCATATTCTCTTCCGAGATCAATCCCTCTTTATACCGGCGCTTGAAAAGCACTTTACCAAGACTGTTAGGGATAAAGCATTGTCCCTCAAACCTGTTGAAGACACCCCTCCCAACCGGAGATTGCAACGTAACTGGGGGCTACCTCAGTCGATTTTCGAGTTATGTCTTGCACTCTTTCTATCTTTTGCTTGTTTTGTCTTGCGGCTATTGTTGGGCCTGTCGCTATTGTGTTGCCGTCTATGTTTCCGTTGGCTGTTCCATGGCCATTGTTAGGTCTTGCGCTCTTCCTTTGTTCTGTCGTTGCACCCTCCGTGACACGTGCGTGTGTCGCATTGGGTACAAGGTTTTTGTGTTCGGCTGCCTTGTAATTGCGCTTTGGAAAAGTATATACATTTCTTACCTTACCAAAAAAAAAACAACTGCGAAAGATTACCCACCGGCAGGTGGCCTAGTTGGTAAGAACACTGTGACCTCTTGGTCACATGTTCAAACCGTGGCGTTCGCGCCAGGGCTAGGTGGCGTTCGCGCTAACACCTGTGTCTTACCCGGAGCGCCATGGTGGTGGGGTACTGCGGATGCAGACTAGTTGGGGGTGTTCTCCTTCCATTTTTGATTAGGTCGGGCTGTTTTTGTGCAATTTCTATTGTTTCTTTTCTGTTTTGACCACTGTTTTGGTCTTCTCCCTTTAGCTTTCCATGTTGTTTGCTCCATTGGTGAGCTTGTTTACTTTGTTCCCCCTTACACCCCCCCGCCCGTCTGGATTTTCGTCTTCACGGGTATGTGGTTGTATGGTTGGGTTCTCTTTTTTGTATGTGCTCTGTGATTAGTCAATACACTTCTTACCTTTAAAAAAAAACAACTGCGAAAGCATAACTTTTCATTTGCTGCTCGGGTTACTGTTCACATGCGTCACTGTTCACTCGAGCTCTCTCTCATTTCTTCAGGTGCGGTTCTTCGCGGCTACTGTTCACCCGATTAACTGATGGCTCTCTTCGGTGATCCGGCCGTTGGTTTCCTCTGATTTTCAGCGTCCCCAGTTGCCTTGCCATCCTCACTTATCTCTCCGGTGGGATCCCTGATCGGTGTCCTCCCTGGAGCTCCTCCGTGGATCTGACTTCGGCGTTGTGGATTCTGCTCGGGATTTGGTTCTTGAGCCCCTGACTTCTTCCGCCTAGTTCAGGTGGCCTTCTCTTGGTATTCTTGATCGCCTGCTGGTTCTTTGATTATCCTCCAGTCTGTATTGCGACTGGTGTCTCTGTCTGAGCTTTGGTATTGATCTGGTTTGCTCTAGGGTTTCCTCCCCTATTTTCGTTTTCAGCTTACTCTGCTTGCTCGTTGGTTGGCGTTGTCCATATTGGTTGTCTGTGTGACTACGCCTCCATATGTTCTCCTACTTGGTATTGACTGGTGGTTGATGGTTTGCTCTGGTTGAATGGTGGGTGAAGCTCCTACTTCTCTACTGTAATTGCGCCCCTATACATGGCCTCTGCTGATGAGGTAGTCCCTTTGTCTGCCCCTGAAGTAGATATGCAGGCTTGTCCTATCCCTGGTGTTACCAGAAATTCTGTTACTGGTGCCCTGCCTACTAGTACGACTGATGCTGCTATGTTGGGGGTCAGGTTTAAGGCAGTTGGGGCTGAGGCAGGGGCTGCGACTCTTGTTTGGGTTTCAAGGCCTAACTCTCGTGATTCTTCTCGACGTAGCCGAAGTAGAGGAAGATCATGGAGGAGGAAATATAAGGCTCCTGTTGATCAACATGGAACTCATAATGGCAATGTAGTCTCTACAACAACTATTCATACTGTGGAAGGTGCCAAGGGACGCCGTAGTTCTAGTAGAGCCAAGGCTCAAAATATCCATAAAAATTGGGCTAATGTGGCAAAGGTGATGACTAAGGGTTATAATCTATCCTATGTCGCTCCCTCGATGGTGGATGGTGAACCGATCGTTGACATTACTCCTGAGGTAGTGGCGAACGAGAACCCGATATTGAAGGAATGCGTCGTCGGATGCTTCCTTAAACGGAAGCTATATTTCAAACTAACGGAAGAAACGATCAAGAAGGCTTGGGGAGAGCATGTAGCGGATATTCGGTTGCATGATAATGGATACTACTTCATCCATATCCCGAAAGAGGAGTTTAGGAGTAAAGTGTTAGAGATGGGATCTCTATCCATCCTAAACAGCACTATGATGCTCCAAGCTTGGCATCCTAAATTGAAGCTTGAGAAAGGTGTTCATGAATCCTTACCGATTTGGGTGAGATTGAGAAATATACCCCTCTCCCTTTGGTCTTCCGCTGGTATTGGCCGTATTGCGAGTGCACTCGGTAATCCTCTTTATGTTGATCTTCATACGGATCAAATGAAGAGACTCTCCTTTGCTCGTGTTTGTATACAAGTTAAAGCCACCCAACCTCGACTTGAGTCAGTGAAAATTAGATGGGATGGGGAACTCATTTCTATTGGCGTAGAATATGAATGGAAGCCTCTTGTGTGTGATTCTTGTCGCATCTATGGACACAAACTGGGTACTACGGGCTTCCCCTATGCAATGACCCCGGTAGCTCCATTACTTAAACCATCAGCCTCCCGACCCCAACAGCTTGCTGAAGGCGAATGGCAGCAAATGAGAAAGAAAAATGACCGAAGGAATGGACGGGATAACCTGGTAGTCAACCAAGCAAAAGCTGCTCCAGTGCTGGTGGAATCCCGACACACCCCCAAACCTACCAACACCCCTGCTCTGGTTCGCCCTCTACCAACGCCTTCATGCCCCTCTTTTGAACCTGCGGTGTCTTCTCCTCCTGTATCACCGCGGATCATTGCAGCATTCGACGATCCTCGGGTGGAACCTCCATCTGCTGTGCACCATTCAAGCGTTAATCCAGCTGCCACCAGGTGCACAGCCGCTATGAACACTGTTGTTGCAGGATCATCTCGCGCCCCTGACTTGAGACAACAGCTGGTCCTCTCCTCTCACACTCCTCCGGAGTATGCCATCCAATCCTCAGACTCTGACATTGATGGTCATAATGCAAGTGACCTTGCCACAGATTTTGAAGAGGACATCTCTTCTCCGTCCCCTCCAGTCACTAGGTCACGAGCGACGGTTTCTGGTCATCCTTTTACCCCTTCCATTGATGCTACGGAGCCTCCTCCTCGGGGAGATGGAAACAGTGACTCCTCCTCCAAGACGACTAAACCCAAGTCTAGGAGGAAGAAAGGCCGGAAAAATCGGTAACTCCATCTCTCTCTCCTTGTAAATATGTTTTTTTGGAGTTTGGAATGTTCAGGGTCTTGTTAACCCTCTAAGGCAGGCTGAAATCCGCTCCTTTGTTAGCAACTACCGTCTTGCTTGTATTGGCATTCTAGAGACTAAAGTCCACGCCTCTCTTTTTGCTACTATCTCTGGGAGTCTCTTGGCCGGTTGGTGTTGGACTTCCAATTATGACCACTCTCCTCGTGGTAGGATTTGGGTTGGGTGGGATCCCCGCTTGATTGATCTTCGTATTCTCATGACTTCTGATCAGATTATTCATTGCCATATCACAATGATTACTATGAACAAGTCGTGTCTCTTTTCGGTTGTTTATGGCAGTCATACTTTTGTGGGTCGTAGATCTCTTTGGGCGGAGCTCTTTCGGTTAAGAGCTTCTACAAATCCGTGGATGGTGGCTGGGGATTTTAATGCTATTCGGGACCATACTGATAGGATGGGCAGCTCCAATAGCTGGATCTCGGCTTTTGATGATTTTGATGATTGTCTAGTACATGCAGGCCTCGATGATCTCAGGTACATAGGCCATCGGTTGACTTGGTCCACATCCTTTGGGATCCACCGCAAGCAACGCAAGATTGATCGTGTCCTTATCAACGATCTCTAGACTCATGTGTTTTCATATTCTGAGGCAAATTTTCTGGCACCAGGGATTTCTGACCATACACCTATGGTGATTAAACTATTGTCTCCTCTTCTTTCGAAGAAACCTTTCAAGTTCTTCAACTACTGGATTTCTCATCCTTCGTTCAAGGATATTGTGGCACAAGTCTGGGATTCCCCTTTTGATGGCTCTCCTATGTTTATTGTCTGTCGCAAGCTCAAACTTCTCAAAGTCCGGCTTAAACAACTGAATAGGTCCACCTTCTCTGATATCTCAACCCGTACGGAGCAAGCCAGACAAGCCCTTTCCTCGGTACAACTTGCGCTTGAACACAACCCCACAAATCAGAATTTGGTAGACATTGAGTTGGAGCACCTCCGGGTCTTCTCCGCCCTTAGAATTCAAGAGGAGTCCTTCTACAGACAAAAGTCAAGAATCAGATGGCTTAAAGAGGGCGATCTCAACACGAGGTATTTTCATCATTTTGTCAACAAAAGAAGACTCCACAATCGCATTCTCTCGGCTGTTGATTTGGGTGGCTCTGTTCTCACTGATGCCAACCAAGTAAGCCAACACATCATTGGCCACTTTGAAGATCTTCTCACCGGTGACTCTACATCCATTCGGCCAGAACCTCATGAGGTCACCAGATTTATTGCTCGCTCCCTAGACGATGCTCAAAAAGTTGCTCTATCTCGGCCCTTTTCTGATGAAGAGATCCGTTCCACCTTTTTCTCCCTCGCCGGAGGTAAGGCTCCTGGTCCTGATGGATATAATGTTGATTTCTTCAAATCTTCTTGGAATATCATTGGCCCCTCGATTATTTTAGCCAATAGGGACTTCTTTACAAGTGGTAAGCTCCTCAAAGACTCCTCCGGAATCTGCCATCCAATCCTCAGACTCTACCATTGATGGTCATAATACAAGTGACCTTGCCACAGATTTTGAAGAGGATATCTCTTCTCCGTCCCCTCCAGTCACTAGGTCGCGAGCGACGGTTTCTGGCTTCCTTTTACCCCTTCCACAGATGCTATGGAACCGCCTCCTCGGGGAGAGGGAAATAATGACTCCTCCTCCAAGACGACTAAACCCAAGTCTAGGAGGAAGAAAGGTCGAAAAAATCGGTAACTCCCTCCCTCTCTCTCCTTGTAAATATGTTTTTTGGAGTTTGGAATGTTCGGGGTCTTGTTGACCCTCTACGGCAGGCTGAAATCCGCTCCTTTGTTAGCAACTACCGTCTTGCTTGTATTGGCATTCTAGAGACTAAAGTCCATGCCTCTCTTTTTGCTACTATCTCTGGGAGTTTATTAGCCGGTTGGTGTTGGACTTCCAATTATGACCACTCTCCTCGTGGTAGGATTTGGTTTGGGAGGGATCCCCACTTGATTGATCTTCGTATTCTCATGACCTCTGATCAGATTATCCATTGCCATATCACAATGATTACTATGAATAAGTCGTGTCTCTTTTCGATTATTTATGGCGGTCATACTTTTGTGGCTCGTAGATCTCTTTGGGCGGAGCTCCTTCGGTTAAGTGCTTCTACGGATCCGTGGTTGGTAGCTGGGGATTTTAATGCTATTCGCGACCATACTGATAGGATGGGTAGCTCCAATAGCTGGATCCCGGCTTTTGATGATTTTGATGATTGTCTAGTACATGCAGGCCTCGATGATCTCAGGTACATAGGCCATCGGTTCACTTGGTCCACATCCTCTGGGATCCACCGCAAGCAACGCAAGATTGATCGTGTCCTTATCAACAATCTCTAGACTCGGGTGTTTTCATATTTTGAGGTAAATTTTCTAGCACCAGGGATTTCTGACCATACACCTATGGTGATTAAACTATTGTCTCCTCCTCTTTCGAAGAAACCTTTCAAGTTCTTCAACTACTGGATCTCTCATCCTTCGTTCAAGGATATTGTGGCACAAGTCTGGGATTCCCCTTTTGATGGCTCTCCTATGTTTATTGTCTGTCGCAAGCTCAAACTTCTCAAAGTCTGGCTTAAGCAACTGAATAGGTCCACCTTCTCTGATATCTCAAGCCGTACAGAGCAATCCAAACAAGCTCTTTCTTTGGTACAAATTGCGTTTGAACACGACCCCACAAATCAGAATTTGGTGGACATTGAGTTGGAGCACCTCTGGGTCTTCTCCGCCCTTTAGAATTCAAGAGGAATCCTTCTACAGACAAAAGTCAAGAATCAAATGGCTTAAAGAGGGCGATCTTAACACGAGGTATTTTCATCATTTTGTCAACAAAAGAAGACTCCACAATCGTATTCTCTCGGTTGTTGATTTGGGTGGCTCTGTTCTCACTGATGCCAACCAAGTAAGCCAACACATCATTGGCCACTTTGAAGATCTTCTCACCGGTGACTCTACATCCATTCGGCCGGAACCTCATAAGGTCACCGGATTTATTGCTCGCTCCCTAGACGATGCTCAAAAAGTTGCTCTATTTCGGCCCTTTTCTGATGAAGAGATCCGTTCCACCTTTTTCTCCCTCGCCGGAGGTAAGGCTCCTGGTCCTGATGGATATAATGTTGATTTCTTCAAATCTTCTTGGAATATCATTGGCCCTTCGATTATTTTAGCTATCAAGGACTTCTTTACAAGTGGTAAGCTCCTCAAAGAATTAAATACCACCATTCTCACCCTTGTACCGAAGATCCCTAATGCTTTGGCTATGACTGACTTTCGCCCCATTGCATGCTGTAATACCATTTACAAATGCATTGCTAAGTTACTAGCCAATCAGATTGCGTTTGTTTTACCATCTTTAATCTCTCCTTCTCAAGCTGCCTTTGTCAAAAGGAGGAGAATCAGCGATAATATTATGATTGCCCAGGAACTGTTTGCGAACTTCCATCATGATCCTTATATCCCCAAATGTGCTATAAAAGTTGACTCCAAGAAGGCTTATGACACGGTGGATTGGTATTTTCTTGAGCTGGTTATGCTTGCTTTTGGGTTCCCATCTCCCTTCACTATGCGGGTTATGGAATGTGTCGCCTCTCCAAAGTTCTCGGTCGCTATAAATGGGGAGCTGCATGGTTTCTTCTCTAGTAATAGGGGCATACGACAGGGGGACCCTCTCTCTCCATATCTTTTTACCATGGTCATGGAGGTATTCTCTGGTATATTACAAGCTAAGGCGTCCTTACCAGGCTTCAAATTTTTTTAGCGTTGCAAGCAATCCCGACTGTCCCACCTCTTCTTTGCGGATGACGTTCTTCTTTTTGCTGAAGCCAACCTCCCCTCTATCACTTTAATTAAAGAGGGACTTAACCTCTTCTCTGATTGGTCTGGATTGCGACGGAATGCTGACAAGAGCGATGTCTTCCTATCGGGTGGGTCGGTCTCTCTTCAGGACCAGATTCTACTTAGTCTAGGCTTCCGGCGAGGTACCCTTCCTTTTCGATATCTTAGTGTTCCAGTCATTTCATCTATACTTGGCAAGGTAGATTGTGATATATTGGTACATGCTATCACTACTAGAGTTTGCTCTTGGTCCCACAGATTTTTATCTTATGCGGGTCGACTGTAGCTTACAAAATCTGTCTTGCATTCCATACATATCTATTGGACTAGCGTCTTCATCCTCCCCCTAGGGGTCCTGGAGAGAATTGAGCTTATTCTTAGACAATTTCTCTGGAAGGGTTCCAAATTGGGAGTTGGAGGGGCCAAAGTCTCTTGGTCTGATATATGCTATCCCAGAGTTGAGGGCGGGCTGGGGATCAGCAGATTGGTGGATTATAACAAGGCGTTGGCTATCAAGCATATATGGATTCTCTTTATTGACAAAGAATCTCTCTAGTGCAAGTGAATTCACTCCACCTTCTTGAAGAAAACCAGCTTTTGGATTGCTCCACAACCTACTTTCTGCTCTTGGACCTGGAAGAAGATTCTTGGCCTCAGATCAGATTTTTCTCTCCACTTCAAATGGAAGATCGGTAATGGTCTCACTACCTCCTTTTGGTACGATAACTGGCATGAACGAGGCCCTCTTTACAAGCTTTTCACGCCTAGAGCTATCTATGGGTCCCGGATTCCACGTGATGTCTCTATCCATGCTTTCTTCCACACGGTCTGGCCAGCCTCGGTAACTCTGGACACGCTAACACCTTGGCTGGACCCGCCACTCACCTTTGTTGATACTAGAGAGGATACCTTCTTGTGGCAAGGTCACCCATCGGGCGATTTCTTGGTTGCATCGGCTTGGGAACTCCTTAGACCGAAGAAGCCGATAGTCCAATGGCATTCGCTGATTTGGGATAATGCTAGAGCGCCGCGCCATGCTTTCCTTATGTGGTTAGCCTCTCTCAATCATCTACCAACTCAGGTTTTGCTATTACATTGCCACAGAATTTTTGAAGGGGTTTGTCCCTTTTGTCGGACCACTCCGGACTCGGTGAATCACTTGTTCTTTCATTGTCCTATCACCGGTAGCTTAGCTTCTATTTGGGCTGCAAATTGTCATCTCTCTTGGCGTAACCGACCGTGGAATAATCTCATTTGTTAGGCAAAGAATCGCATAGGAGGCACTTCGTTCTCGCACCGCATTGCTAGATTCTCACTTGGAGCTCTATGTCATATTATCTGGAGGGAACGTAACAATTTCTTATTCCGTCATGAGCCGATTTATTATCCAAGGATCCTCAATCACCTTGTCAAACTTGTGAAGGATAAAGCCCTCTCCCTTGGTCGCATAGATGATAACCAAAGCAATAGAAGACTGCAAAGGAAATAGGGTCTCTCGGCGATTATCTTTGCAGACAGTCAACACGACCCTTAGACAAGCTGGTCCGGCTTGCTTGCTTGCTTCATTTTTTCGGCTGACCACTTCTTTGGAGGTTTTCCCCTCCTTTTGCTGCAGGCCTTGCGTTTTGGGTTCACTCCTTTACTTCTTGCGCCTCTTCGGCACTTGCTGGTGTGCTACTTCTGGTTTCCTATCATGTCTACTAGACTCTTCTGTTGCTCCTCTGCCCTATATATACGGTCATGCTGCTGGTATCCCTCCCTCTGCTACGAAACTCTGCTGTGGTTCCCTGCCTTGCCTCTATTTCTTCTTCCTCTGTGCTTCTCATGCTGTCTGGTCCTGTGTGAAGTGCTGCTGATGCTGCTCCCCACCTGATCGCTACTAATGCTTCTCCTTCCTAATTGATGGCTATGTTTGGTTTTCTCTGTATTACTGCTGCTTCTCTGCTGCTGCTGTGCTTGTTTTTCCTTCTTCCATGCTGCTGCATGATGCTCCCTCCTTCGCTACTGCTGCTGATCTCTGTGCTTCTCGCTGACTGACGCCTGCTGCCACCTCATGATGCTCCCTCTGCATTGCTGCTCCTTCGCGTTGCTGCTCCAGAAGACCCTCCCCCCCCTTTTTGTTGGCGTGATCACTCCCCGCTTGCTGTCCCTTGTGTA
>JARCGZ010000013.1:12682500-12685000 GCA_029784005.1 Lenwebbia sp. NSW1173648
GGCATGAATGAGCAACAATCTTGTGATGATTATGCGATGATCGAGTGCTGATTGAGTCCCCATCGAGCCAAAGATCAAACCATGACCGAGGCCTTAACGGGTCGAGGGGAGGGGAGATTGAGGTGAGATAGAGTCGAGATCAAAGCGATGATACAGCCATGATCGGCACATGAACTTGCTCTCGCGTCTAGCGTTGCAGATGAGCCACAATATTGTGATTTGGTGAACGACCCTTGAGCATTGATGAGCCAACGATCACGTTGTGATTGGGCGATGATTGAGCAACGATTGAGTCTCAATCGAGCCAACATCAAACCATGACCGAGGCCTTAACCGGTCGAGGGGAGGGGCGATTGAGTCTTATACCGGCCGCTTGCAGCTCATCAAATCGGTTTTACACTCCATCCACATTTATTAGGCCGGTGTTTCACCCTCCCAAAATCCGTTTTGAAAAGAATTGAGGTCATTCTACGTCAATTCTTGTGGAAGGGCCCTGATCTTGGTGTTGGAGGGGCTAAGGTTTCCTGGTCGAATATTTGTCTCCCTAAGAAGGAAGGTGGCCTGGGAATTCGCAGACTCTTTGATTGTAATAGAGCTTTGACTCTAAAACATATCTGGTCTTTATTCACGGACAAGGAATCTCTTTGGTGTAAATGGATCCACTCTAATTTTTTGCGGAAAGCCAACTTCTGGACCATTACAAGACCAACCATATGCTCTTGGTCTTGGAAGAAAATTCTAGACCTCCGCTTTGAGTTCTCGCTGATGTTCAAATGGAGATTAGGAAATGGACATACCACTTCCTTTTGGTTCAATCATTGGCATGAGAAAGGACCTCTTCATAAGCTTTTCATGGCTGGAGATATCTATCGGGCTGGGATCCCACGTACGATCTCCGTCCGGGACTTCTTTTTCTCTGATTTTCCCCCTTCTACGGTGCTTGACACCATTCGGCCTTGGATGCTCCCGGAGCCTTCTTTTACGGATACTAGGGATGACAGGTTTTGTTGGATTGGCCACTCGTCTGGGGATTTCACGGTTTCATCGGCATGGAACCATATCAGACCGAGAGGTCAAGTTGTTCCTTGGCATTCCTTCCTATGGGATAAGACTATAGCCCCAAGGGATGCCTTCATTATGTGATTAGCCTCGCACAACCGCCTTCCTACACAGGTTTTGTTACTTCAATATCGGAGAATCGATGATGGTTCCTGTGCTTTCTGCCACAACACTCCTGACTCGGTCAATCATCTCTTCTTTGGTTGTTCTATCACTAATGGACTTGCCTCTACTTGGGCTTCCAAGTGTCTTTTGCACTGGCGGAATCGCCCTTGTAATGATTTCATTGATTGGGCGAAGAAACACCTCGGTGGCCCCTCATTTTCCCACAGAATTGCCAGATTTTCGCTGGGTGCCCTCTGCCATATCATTTGGTCCACGCGAAATGATATCCTATTTCGCAATAAGCAACTATTTGTTCCGGCGATGCTTTTTCATCTCTCTAAACTTGTCAAAGACAAGGCGCTCTCCCTCGGTCATATCCAAGACCTCTCCCGTAATAGACGCATTCAGAATAATTGGAGCTTATCGGATGCTATCTTTAGTGGGGATTAGACGTATGTGTTGCTGCTCCTATGCCCGATGATCCTTTGTACAAAGCTGCTGGTTCGTTTCTGCACTGGGTGCTACAGTACGCCCGGCTGGTTTTGGTGTCTGCGGGTGTTTTGACCGTTGGATCTGGTTGGAATTTTGTGGTAGTGATCTGTATAACTCCTACTATATGTTCACCGTTTGGATTTTTGATAGGAGCTCTCCTGCTCACGGTAGACCTGTTCTACTCAGTCTAGTTTTTCCTGCTGCATCTACAGTTCACGCGACTGTTTTTGGTGTTTCTGGCTGATTGGACCGTTGGATTAGGCTGCAATTTTGTGGCAGGGATTGTTATACCCCCTGCTACTTTCTCACCGTCTGGATTGTTCATAGGAGTCATCTCGCTCGCGGTGGAGCTGTTCTAC
Organism: Lenwebbia sp. NSW1173648; assembly: GCA_029784005.1. Lineage (NCBI taxonomy): Eukaryota > Viridiplantae > Streptophyta > Magnoliopsida > Myrtales > Myrtaceae > Lenwebbia > Lenwebbia sp. NSW1173648. Next base: position 12,684,516 of record JARCGZ010000013.1, read on the forward strand.
CGGTTCCGAGTTTTCTGGCTGCTGCTACAGTACGCGCGGCTGGTTTAGTTTACTCCGTCTGCTTGGTCCGTTGGATTCCATTGTAATTTTGTGTTTGGGATCAGTATATCCCATGCTTCATCTTTACCACTTGGATTTTGGTTTGGAGCTCTCCCTGCTATGGTGTCGCTGATTCCATGCTGGGGGTTTTTCTGCCTCTCTCGGTCTGCATCTTCCTCTCGGTTCATGCTCTCTCCTTGTTGCTCTGGTTGCTGGTCGTGGTTGTTCTTGCTCTGTGTCCTCTCCTGGTGTTGCTGCGCTCTTGGTGTCCTTGTTTCTGCGTTTTGTTTCCCTTTCTTTGTTTCTTTTTGGGTTTTCTTCGGGTTTTACGACACTGCTCTTACGCTTCTAATGCCTCTGCTGCTGCCCTGCCTCACCTCCTCCTGCTGCGGTGCCGCTGGGCCTCCCTCTCTGTGGGTTGCATCTCCTTGTTGGGTTCTCTATTG
>JARCGZ010000013.1:12695000-12727500 GCA_029784005.1 Lenwebbia sp. NSW1173648
TAGAGGCCTTTTGCTCGCTGTGGAGTGCTGCTGTTCCCCTGCAGCTTTATCTGTCTACCGATGCTGATCAGTGGTGGGTCTGTTCCTCCTCTTGTTGTGGTGTCGTTGGTGCTGCCTCCTCCGAGTGGTGCCTGTCCTCTTTGGCTTCTGTTGTTGTTTCTGTTCTTTTCCTTCCTTTGGCAGCATTCTTCAGCGGCTTTTTGGGGGGGGGGGGGGGGGTTGTTGTTTCTGTTTCTTGGTGGAGTGTTGGTGCTCCTCTGTTGTAGGTTTGTTTTTCTGTTTCGTTGTTGTTTTCCTTTTGTGGCCACTGCGCTGGCCTGTTGTTGTGGTTGTCCTTCTTGTTGGCTTTCTGTTTGGCCTGGCTTCTGCTCTAGTGGTTTGCTGTTGTCCTGCGGCTGCTGCCTTTGCTGTTGTTTCTCGGTTGCTCCTGTTGTCTTTCCTGTTGCTGTGACCCCTGCTGCTGGTGTTGCGGCTGGGCTCTTTTGTTGTTGCTGATTCGATGATCCTCCGCTGTTGGTTTGTTCGAGATTCTGCTGCTGCTCTCTTTCTTTGCTGCTGCTGCTCCTCTGTTTCTGCTTCTGCTCAGTGGTGCTGTTGCCATCTCCTGATGATGCTTAGTGGGTCAGCTGCTTTTTGAGCCTGTTGTTTTGGTCGCTGCAAGATGGGTCTGCTCTCCTACTCCTGTTGCGGTGCTGCTGGGGCTGCCTTTACTCTCCTTCTGTGGGTTGCCCTCGGCTGGTTCTCTGTTGTTGTCTGTTGTTTCTCTTCCTTTTGCTCAGCTCTACCTGCTGCTGTTTTTGTTGCTGCCGGTGTTGTGCTGGCCTTCTCTTGGCCTTCCCTTTGGCTTTTGTTGCACTTTTGTTAGCCTTTCTGGCTTTTGCTTGTATGTTCTCTTTTGTCGTGTTGTATCTTGCAACCGGTTCACCGTTGAACTCCCTATGTCACACATTGTGTCATTTTGAGTTCATGGTTTTTGTGTCCGGTTTCCTTGTATCTAGCGCATTGAAAAGATCAATACATACTTACCTTACCCAAAAAAAAAAACAAAAACAATTGCGAAAGCACACCTTACTGGCTTTTGTTTGTATTTCCTCATTTGTCGTGTTGTATCTTACAACCGGTTCACCGTTGAACTCCCTATGTCACATACTGTGTCATTCGGAGTTCATGGTTTTTGTGTCCGGTTTCCCTTGTATCTAGAGCTTTGGAAAGATCAATACATACTTACCTTACCAAAAAAAAAAAAAAAACAACAACTGCGAAAGCACAATCTTTCTTTTGTTCTTGATACGCGCGTACTGTTCACGGGCCAGGATGCTCCCGACTGTTTCACGCTCGGTTACTATTCACCCGCCGGTTTTCTGCTGATTCTGGCCAATCCCAGCGCCGATTGGGACGATTCTCAGGGGGGTTCTGTTCGCCACTTCCCCATTGTCTTTCCCCTTGATCGGCGACTCCCGACGCTGGCTTTTCCCTCTCCGGTGGCCTCGTCAAGAACTGCGTGCTGGGTTTCGTCTGGCACTATTCACCCGGCGGCAACTTGGTGATTCCGGCTGGCCCCGACGACGATTGAAGCGGTTCGTTGGGGGGTTTTGCTCGCCTGAACACCCTTGACAATCCCTCCGGCCGGCGCCTTCCTTCGTTGCCTGTTCTACCACTGGATACCTCCCGTAGACTTACGGCCTGGGTTTCGTCTTCTCCAGCCCTCGGGTCTGCACGGCGGTTTCCGGCGTTATTGGCTGGCGCTGGTGTTCTTATACCAATCTTCTGACTCCTCTCACTCTTCTCTCTCGGCCTTGTACCCAGATCTCTGAGGGTGGTTGTGCTTCTCGGCTTTTCCTTATTCGCGCTGCAATCATTCTGCCGAGATCTGAGGTTCGCGATCAACATTGGTCCCTCTGACCAACCCGAGGTCTTGCTCAGCTTAACCGACCTTGACAACCTCTATTTGAGCCTGGATTACTCTGCCTAGCTTGTGGTTCGGTTGCGGTTCTACTGGATGCGGTAGGTAGTCATTGCAGGGGACTTTCAGTACTCTGTTCTGCTGTGATTTAGTCTGCTACGCTAGGGAGGTTATTAGCTGTTGTATTGTTGGTGTTCTCATCAATTGTTGCTGGTGCTGGGTTGTTGTTGTCGTGATTGGCCTTGACTGGTAGTTGGAATTGGTGGTTGGGTTAGTTTTCTTTTCTGATCTGGTGGCTGTTGTTAGTTGTTGGTGTGGCTTGTGGTGGCTGTTGTGATTCTCTGTTGGCTGTGGTGGTTGGTTTATACTGCCCTGGTTGCCGTGATTGTGGCTGCCATCCTGTTACAGCAGTGGCTAATGTTTGCCAATCCTTGTTGATCGTGAATGGCTGCCCTCCCTCCTATTCTGCGAAGCAGTCCCCCTGTTCCCTGCTGTGAGCTTCACGTAGAAGCTTCTTCTGCCTCCCTCCCTGCCCCTGCTCGTCAGCACTCTTCCTCAACAGCTGACCATGTGCAGACCCCCCAAGGATTAGCTACTAATGCCATCGACAAGGGCAAAGCTACTGCCGGGCCTGGTGATGCTGGCATTTTGGGAGAGCTTGCTCTTGGTCTAGCTCATTTGCGTGATCCTAGAAGGGGCCGTAGTAGAGGTTGGACACGAAGTAGAGGTAGACCTTTTCAGACAAAACCTAGACCTCCTCCGACTCTAGTGGGTAGCCAAAAGGCGTCTTCTGCAGCTGGCACTTCTCGGCCTGCGGGGGAGCTCGGCGTAGCCTCCGCTCGCCCTCCCTTTCCTCACATTGACAGAAGCCAAAGTCGACCTCAGGCTTTGCCTATTGCACACCAAAATCCTAGAACGTGGGCTAATGTGGCTAAGGTTGTCTCCATGGGCTATAACCTCAAACATGTATCTCCGAATAGGATAGATGGTGAGTTGGTTGTCGACATTCCTCCGGAGGTTGAGCAGGAAGAAAACCCTTTTTGGAAAAACTGTATCGTCGGATACTTTCTTGGCAAGAAGATATACTTTAAAGCGACTGAGGAGGCGGTCAAAAAGGCTTGGGGTGCTCACCTTATTGATGTCCGTCTACATGAGGATGGTTTCTACTTCTTTCACATCCCAGATGATTCATATAGAAGACAGGTCTTGGAGAATGGCCCTATCTCTATCTTTAATAGCACAATGGTACTTCAACAGTGGCACTCGGATCTTAAACTTAACAAAGGTCTCCAAGACACTTTCCCGATTTGGGTTAAGCTGCGGGGTGTTCCCTTTTCATTATGGTCTTCTGTAGGATTTGGATATATTGCGGGTGCAATTGGTAAGGCTTTATACACTGATGAACATACAGCCTCTGTTCAAAGAATCTCTTATGCCCGTGTTTGTGTCGAAATCAAAGCTACTCATCCTCTCCCGAAAGTTTTAAATGTGAGGTGGAAAGGTGAAATGTATAGCATAGCTGTGGAATATGAATGGATGCCACCCTCCTGCGGTATGTGTGGTATGTTTGGACACAAGGAGGGATCCTCTGCCTTCCCTTGTGCTAAACCAAATGAAACTGTGCCCTCCAGACCCCTGCCCACGTCTCAACCCGAAGGTGCTTGGCAACAGGTCAAAAGGCGGGGTAAACGTAGGACAGCTGCAGGTTCTGATCATCTTATGGAGCCTAGCCCTACTCCCAAGGTTACTCCTCCACAGGAAGATACACCTGCCGTGCGACATTGTGAGTCATTACATGCGGATGGGGAGGTGCTGCTTCCTCAGTTCATTGCTGGTGCGATGGATGATACCTCTGCTCAGTCGCCTCATCCTTCCCTAGTGTCTCTCGCAGCAAAACAGACCCCAGCTCCCTTCCCCTCCCCGCCCAAAGAAGCTGTTCCTCCTTTGCTTCACGGTTCCCTCCCATCTGTTCCTCTCTCGGTGGACAGTCCCCCAGCGCTCCTATTGCGGAGTGGCCCTTCTTTCCCTTTGGCTGCTGGCCAACCTTCAGAAACTGCTGCAGATGATACCTCTCCCAGCACTACTGCACAGTCTCCTCTCTAGGCTGCTGCGTTGGCTCTGTTCAAACAGATGGATCACTCGGCTGCTGCTCTGTCTCTTCAATCTGCTGTGGCTATTTCTAAGCAACCTAAGCAGAATATGCTCAACTTGGACAGAACTGGAGAGTTCCCGACCCCCTTGATGGCTGATTCGGACTCTGCTCGGTGCAGCATGCCGGGTCCTGTGTAGCCCCTTCCGCCTCCTCGCGACTTGGCTACATTCCAGCAGTTGTGTCTTTCTGGGTCTTCTTCTCAGGCTACTTCGCCCCATGGTTCTAGTTCGGATAAGGAGGAGGGTTCTGAGAACAAGATGGCAAGTGATGTGGAAGAGGACTTTCCCTTATTGTCTCCACCTCACACTAGATCGTAGGCGACGGTTTTTGCCCTCCCCAAACCTCATGACTTACCCTCATCGGCAGATGCTCTGGAGGCCCGTGAGCTGCATAACCAAGCTGGAGACTCTACCCCCACCTCTCCTAAGGCCAACTCTCGAAAGCCGAAGAAGAAGCCGGCTAAGAAGAAGTAGTTACCCCTCCCTCCTTTTCTGTAAATATGTTTTTTGGTGTATAGAATATTAGGGGTCTTGTTGACCCTCTCCGCCAAGCTGAAATTCGTTCATTGGTTCGGATTTCTCGTCTCTCTTGCATTGGTTTATTGGAGACGAAGGCGAAAGCCTCTTGTTTTGACGCTATTTCTCGCGGTTTACTCCCGGGTTGGACTTGGGTGGCTAACTATGAATATTCTCTCCTTGGTCGTATATGGATTGGCTGGAACTCCCAAGCGATTGATCTTATGGTTCTTTCAATCTCCGACCAGTTAATTCATCTGCGCCTTTCTTTAACTACTTTGAACTGTTCTTGCCTTCTCTCGGTTGCTTATGGTGGTCACTCCTTCATATCTCGGCGTTCTCTATGGACGGATCTTATTCGACTTAGTGATTGTGTGGATCCCTGGATTGTTGCCGGTGACTTTAATGCAATCCGGGATATAACAGATAGGATGGGTGGATCGACTAGTTGGATTCCTGCATTTGAGGAGTTTGGCGAGTGCTTATCTCAGGCACGTTTGGATGATCTCCGCTATGTGGGCCACAGATTTACTTGGTCTACTTCCTCCCGTATGGACCCTAAGCAGCGAAAGATTGATCGTGTTCTTGTTAATGAGCATTGGAGCCGCCTGTTTTCTTTCTCAGAGGCTACCTTCCTGGCACCTGGGATCTCTGACCACACTCCTATGGTAATCAAGATTATGCCTCCTCCTGTATCAAAGAAGCCTTTCAAGTTCTTTAATTACTGGAGGACCCACCCTTCCTTTAAGGATATTGTTTCGCAGGTCTGGTCTACTCCAATCGGCGGTTCCCCCATGTTTGTTGTCTGTAGCAAACTTAAACTCCTTAAGGGTCGACTCAAACAACTTAATAGGAGCTCGTTCTCTGACATTTCGGAACGTACTGAGAAAGCCAGGAATGACCTCTCCCTCATCCAAGAGACGCTGGAACGTGATCCCTTGAACCAAACCCTGGCGGACCGTGAGATGGAGCACCTTCAGACCTTTGCGACCCTTAGACTCCAAGAAGAGTCTTTTTTGAAACAAAAGTCTAGAATCAGGTGGCTCAAAGAAGGGGACTTGAATACTAGATATTTCCATCACTTCGTCAATAAACGAAGGTTGCAAAACCGTATACTTTCTGTGGTGGATTCGGATGGTTTGATATTGACCGACCAGATTCAGGTGAAGGCTCATATCGTGAACCATTTTGAGGAACTCCTAAATGCTAATGATACCTCTATTCGGCCGGACCTTGCTGAGATTCGTGGCTTCCTATCTCATACCATTAATGATGATCAAATGGAGGCCCTCTCCAGGGATGTCGCGGAGGAGGAGGTTCGAAGCACTTTATTTTCCCTTGCTAAAGGCAAATCCCCTGGACCCGATGGCTTTAATGTGGAATTCTTTATCTCTTCTTGGGATATCGTCGGTCCCTCTTTCACCTTGGCAATTATGGATTTCTTTAGGAATGGGCGCCTTCTTAAGGAAACAAATGCAACAATTCTTTCGCTGGTTCCGAAATCCCCCAACGCTTTAGCAAGGCATGACTTCCGACCTATTGCCTGCTGTAATACTATCTACAAATGCATAACCAAGTTGCTCGCCAATAGAGTCGCTTCCCTCTTGCCTTCGCTCATCTCCCCTTCCCAAACGGCTTTTGTTAGAGGAAGGAGAATTAGCGACAACATCTTGATTCCCCAAGAACTCTTTGCGGACTTCCATCATCCTCAATATAGCTCCCGATGTGCTATTAAGGTGGACTTCCGTACTTATGATACGCTGAGTTGGGGTTTCATCCAGCTTGTTCTTCGTTCCTTTGGCTTCCCGGAGTTCTTTATCGGATTGATCATGGAATATGTTTCGACACCAAAATTTTCTGTTGCTATCAGTGGGGAGCTTCATGGGTTCTTCTCTAGCAATAGAGGTATCAGGCAAGGCGATTCCCTATCTCCATATCTTTTCACCCTGGTTATGGAAGTGCTTTCTGGGATCCTTCATGCCAACTCCTCCTCTCCCGACTTCAAACCTTATTGGCGATGCAAGCATACTCGGATCTCCCATCTTTTCTTTGCATATGACGTAATTTTATTTGCTAAGGGCCACTTACCATCCATTGACCTATTGAAGAAAGGATTAGACTTATTCTCTAGTTAGTCGGGCCTACACCCGAACCCCAACAAGAGTGAATTCTATTTGTCGGGTGGCTTGCCGACTCTTCAAATCCAAATTCAGCACCTATTGGAGTTTCAACAAGGAAATCTCCCATTCCGACATCTGGGAGTTCCTGTCATTTCTTCTCGGCTGGGTAAAGTGGACTGTAACGTCCTTGTTAATGCTATTACCGCCAGAGCTCGCTCTTGGGCTCATCGTTACCTATCTTATGCCGGCCGCTTGCAGCTCCTCAAATCTGTTTTACACTCCATCCACATTTATTGGACCGGTGTTTTCACCCTCCCAAAATCCGTTTTGAAAAGAATTGAGGTCATTCTACGTCAATTCTTGTGGAAGGGCCCTGATCTTGGTGTTGGAGGGGCTAAGGTTTCCTGGTCGAATATTTGTCTCCCTAAGAAGGAAGGTGGCCTGGGAATTCGCAGACTCTTTGATGGTAATAGAGCTTTGACGCTAAAACATATCTGGTCTTTATTCACGGACAAGGAATCTCTTTGGTGTAAATGGATCCACTCTAATTTTTTGCGGAAAGCCAACTTCTGGACTATTACAAGACCAACCATATGCTCTTGGTCTTGGAAGAAAATTCTAGACCTCCGCTTTGAGTTCTCGCTGATGTTCAAATGGAGATTAGGAAATGGACATACCACTTCCTTTTGGTTCGATCATTGGCATGAGAAAGGACCTCTTCATAAACTTTTCACGGCTGGAGATATCTATCGGGCTGGGATCCCACGTACGATCTTCGTCCGGGACTTCTTTTTCTCTGATTTTCCCCCTTCTACGGTGCTTGACACCATTCGGCCTTGGATGCTCCCGGAGCCTTCTTTTACGGAGACTAGGGATGACAGGTTTTGTTGGATTGGCCACTCGTCTAGGGAGTTCACGGTTTCATCGGCATGGAACCATATCAGACCGAGAGGTCAAGTTGTTCCTTGGCATTCCTTCCTGTGGGATAAGACTATAGCTCCAAAGGATGCCTTCATTATGTGGTTAGCCTCGCACAATCGCCTTCCTACACAGGTTTTGTTACTTCAATATCGGAGGATCGATGATGGTTCCTGTGCTTTCTGCCACAACACTCCCGACTCGGTTGATCATCTCTTCTTTGGTTGTTCTATCACTAATGGACTTGCCTCTACTTGGGCTTCCAAGTGTCTTTTGCACTGGCGGAATCGCCCCTGGAATGATTTCATTGATTGGGCGAAGAAACACCTCGGTGGCCCCTCATTTTCTCACAGAATTGCCAGATTTTCGCTGGGTGCCCTCTACCATATCATTTGGTCCACGCGAAATGATATCATATTTCGCAATAAGCAACTACTTGTTCCGGCGATGCTTTTTCATCTCTCTAGACTTGTCAAAGACAAGGCGCTCTCCCTCGGTCGTATCCAAGACCTCCCCCGTAATAGACGCATTCAGAATAATTGGAGCTTATCGGATGCTATCTTTAGTGGGGATTAGACGTATGTGTTGCTGCTCCTGTGCCCGATGATCCTTTGTATAAAGCTGCTGGTTCGTTTCTGCACTGGGTGCTACAGTACGCCCGGCTGGTTTTGGTGTCTCCAGGTGTTTTGACCGTTGGATCTGGTTGGAATTTTGTGGTAGTGATCTGTATAACTCCTACTATATGTTCGCCGTTTGGATTTTTGATAGGAGCTCTCCTGCTCTCGGTAGACATGTTCTACTCAGTCCAGTTTTTCCTGCTGCATCTACAGTACACGCGACTGTTCTTGGTGTTTCTGGCTGACTGGACCGTTGGATTAGGCTGCAATTTTGTGGCAGGGATTGTTATACCCCATGCTACTTTCTCACCGTCTGGATGGTTCATAGGAGTCATCTCGCTCGCGGTGGAGCTGTTGTACCGGTTCCAAGTTTTCTGGTTACTGCTATAGTACGCGCGGCTGCTTTAGTCTACTCCGTCTGCTTGGTCCGTTGGATTCGGTTGTAATTTTGTGTTTGGGATCAGCATATCCCATGCTTCATCTTTACCGCTTGGATTTTGGTTTGGAGCTCTCCCTGCTGTGGTGTCGCTGATTCCATGCTGGGGTTTTTTCTGCATCTCTCGGTCTGCATCTTCCTCTCGGTTCATGCTCTCTCCTTGATGCTCTGGTTGCTGGTCATGGTTGTTCTTGCTCTCTGTGTCCTCTCCTGGTGTTGCTGGGCTCTTGGTGTCCTTGTGTCTGCGTTTTCTTTCCCTTTCTTTGTTTCTTTTTGGTTTTCTTCGGGTTTTACGACGCTGCTCTTACGCTTCTGATGCCTCTGCTGCTGCTGCTGCACAAGAGCTGCTGCCCTGCCTCACCTCCTCTTGCTGCGGTGCCGCTGGGCCTCCCTCTCTGTGGGTTGCATCTCCTTGTTGGGTTCTCTGTTGTTGTTTCGGTTCTTTCCCCTTTGCTCAGCACTTCCTGCCGCTGTTTTTTGTTGCTGCCGGTGTTGTGTTGGCCTGTTTCTTGGCCTTCCCTTTGGCCTTTATTGCACTTTCGTTAGCCTTACTGGCTTTTGTTTGTATTTCCTCTTTTGTCGTGTTGTATCTTACAACCGGTTCACCGTTGAACTCCCTATGTCACATACTGTGTCATTTGGAGTTCATGGTTTTTGTGTCCGATTTCCCTTGTATCTAGAGCTTTGGAAAGATCAATACATACTTACCTTACCAAAAAACAAAAAACCAAAAAAAAACAACTGCGGAAGCATTTGCCAAGGATGTTTTCATTAATCAAGAACGAAAGTTGGGGGCTCGAAGACGATTAGATACCGTCCTAGTCTCAACCATAAACGATGCCGACTAGGGATCGGCGGATGTTGCTTTTAGGACTCCGCCAGTACCTTATGAGAAATCAAATTTTTTGGGTTCCGGGGGGAGTATGGTCGCAAGGCTGAAACTTAAAGGAATTGACGGAAGGGCACCACCAGGAGTGGAGCCTGCGGCTTAATTTGACTCAACACGGGGAAACTTACCAGGTCCAGACATAGTAAGGATTGACAGAGTGAGAGCTCTTTCTTGATTCTATGGGTGGTGGTGCATGGCCGTTCTTAGTTGGTGGAGCGATTTGTCTGGTTAATTTCGATAACGAACGAGACCTCAGCCTGCTAACTAGCTATGTGGATGTACATCTCCACGGCCAGCTTCTTAGAGGGACTATAGCCGCTTAGGCCAAGGAAGTTTGAGGCAATAACAGGTCTGTGATGCCCTTAGATGTTCTGGGCCGCACGCGCGCTACACTGATGTATGCAACGAGTCTATAGCCTTAGCCGACAGGCCTGGGTAATCTTTGAAATTTCATCGTGATAGGGATAGATCATTGCAATTGTTGGTCTTCAACGAGGAATTCCTAGTAAGCGCGAGTCATCAGCTCACGTTGACTACGTCCCTACCCTTTGTACACACCGCCCGTCGCTCCTACCGATTGAATGGTCCGGTGAAGTGTTCGGATTGCGGCGACGTGGGCGGTTCGCCGCCGATGACGTCGTGAGAAGTCCACTGAACCTTATCATTTAGAAGAAGGAGAAGTCGTAACAAGGTTTCCGTAGGTGAACCTGCGGAAGGATCATTGTCGAATCCTGCCTAGCAGAATGACCAGAGAACTCGTAATGAACTCAATGGGGATGTTGGGTTTTTTTTCCCATCGTCCCTCGACGCTGGGATCGCACGGGCGCCTAGAGCGCTCGGGCTTTCTTGGCGGCACAACGAACCCCGGCGCGGAATGCGCCAAGGAACTTAAACAAGAGAGCGATGCTCCCATCACCCCAGACATGGTGCGTGTGTGGGATGCCATGCAATCTCCTATTATTCATAACAACTCTCGGCAACGGATATCTCGGCTCTCGCATCGATGAAGAACGTAGCGAACTGCGATACTTGGTGTGAATTGCAGAATCCTGTGAACCATCGAGTCTTTGAACGCAAGTTGCGCCCGAAGCCATTTGGTCGAGGGCACGTTTGCCTGGGTGTCACACACGGCGTTGCCCCTAATCCCTCGCCTTGAATTGGGCAGGCAGGACTCGGGTGCGTATGTTGGCCTCCCGCGACGACTTTGTCCCGGTTGGCCCAAAATCGAGCGTTGGAGCGATTAGCACCACGACATTCGGTGGTTGATGAGACCCCAATGATCAATGTCGTGCGCGTCGCTCGTGCAAGCGTTCCATGAATCTACTATTTACCAACGCGACCCCAGATCAACTGCGAAAGCATATATCTTTCTTTTGTTCTTGATACGCGCGTACTGTTCACTCGCCAGGATGCTCCCGACTGTTTCACGCCCGGTTACTGTTCACCCACCGGTTTTCTGCTGATTCCGGCCATTCTCGGCGCCGATTGGGACGATTCTCAAGGGGGTTCTGTTCGCCACTTCCCCCTTGTCTTTCCCCTTGATCGGCAACTCCCGACGCTGGCTTTTCCCTCTCCGGTGGCCTCGTCAAGATCTGCGTGATGGGTTTCGTCTGGCACTATTCACCCGACGGCTACTTGGTGATTCCGGCTGGCCCCGACGACGATTGAAGCGGTTTGTTGGGGGGGTTTTGCTCACCTGAACTCCCTTGACAATCCCTCCGGCTGGCGCCTTCTTTCGTTGTCTGTTCTACCACCGGATACCTCCCGTAGACTTATGGCCTGGGTCTCGTCTTCTCCAGCCCTCGGGTCTGTGCACGGCGGTTTTCGGCGTAATTGGCTGGCGCTGGTGGTCTTATACCAATCTCCTGACTCCTCTCACTCTTCTCTCTCGGCCTTGTACCCAGATCTCTGAGGGTGTTTGTGCTTCTCGTTCGCGCTGCAATCATCCTGCCGAGATCTGAGGTTCGCGATCAACATTGGTCCCTCTGACCAACCCGAGGGTCTTGCTCAGCTTGACCGACCTTGACAACCTCTATTTGAGTCTGGATTACTCTGCCTTGCTTGTGGTTTGGTTGTGGTTCTACTGGATGCGGTAGGTAGTCATTGCAGGGGACTTTCACTACTCTGTTCTGCTGTGATTTAGTCTGCTACGCTAGAGAGGTTATTAGCTGTTGTATTGTTGGTGTTCTCATCAATTGTTACTGGTGCTGGGTTGTAGTTGTCGTGATTGGCCTTGACTGGTAGTTGGAATTGGTGGTTGGGTTGGTTTTCTTTTCTGATCTGGTGGCTGTTGTTAGTTGTTGGTGTGGCTTGTTGTGGCTGCTGTGATTCTCTGTTGGCTGTGGTGGCTGGTTTATACTTCCCTGGTTGCCGTGATTGTGGCTGCCATCCTGTCACAGCAGTGGCTAATGTTTGCCAATCCTTGTTGATCGTGAATGGCTGCCCTCCCTCATATTCTGGGAAGCAGTCCCCCTGTTTCCTGCTGTAAGCTTCACGTAGAAGCTTCTTCTGCCTCCCTCCCTGCCCCTGCTCGTCAGCACTCTTCCTCAACAGCTGACCATGTGCAGACCCCCCAAGGATTAGCTATTAATGCCATCGACAAGGGCAAAGCTGCTGCCGGGCCTGGAGATGCTGGCATTTTGGGAGAGCCTGCTCTTGGTTTAGCTCACTTGCGTGATCCCAGAAGGGGCCGTAGTAGAGGTAGGACACGAAGTAGAGGTAGACCTCTTTAGACTAAACCTAGACCTCCTCCGACTCTAGTGGGTAGCCAAAAGGCGTCTTCTGCAGCTGGCACTTCTCGGCCTGCGGGGGAGCTCGGCGTAGCCTCTGCTCGCCCTCCCTTTCCTCACATTGATAGAAGCCAAAGTCGACCTCAGGCTTTGCCTATTGCACACCAAAAACCTAGAACGTGGGCTAATGTGGCTAAGGTTGTCTCCATGGGCTATAACCTCAAACATGTATCTCCGAATAGGATAGATGGTGAGTTGGTTGTCGAGATTGCTCCGGAGGTTGAGCAGGAAGAAAACCCTTTTTGGAAAAATTATATCGTCGGATACTTTCTTGGCAAGAAGATATACTTTAAAGCGACTGAGGAGGAAGTTAAAAAGGCTTGGGGTGCTCACCTCGTTGATGTCCGTCTACATGAGGATGGTTTCTACTTCTTTCACATCCCAGATGATTCATATAGAAGACAGGTCTTGGAGAATGGCCCTATCTCTATCTTTAATAGCACAATGGTACTTCAATAGTGGCACTCGGATCTTAAACTTAACAGAGGTCTCCAAGACACTTTCCCGATTTGGGTTAAGCTGCGGGGTGTTCCCTTTCCATTATGGTCTTCTGTAGGATTTGGATATATTGCGGGTGCAATTGGTAAGGTTTTATACACTGATGAACATACAGCCTCTGTTCAAAGAATCTCTTATGCCCGTGTTTGTGTCGAAATCAAAGCTACTCATCCTCTCCCGGAAGTTTTAAAGGTGAGGTGGAAAGGTGAAATGTATAGCATAGCTGTGGAATATGAATGGATGCCACCTTCCTGCGGTATGTGTGGTATGTTTGGACACAAGGAGGGATCCTCTGCCTTCCCTTGTGCTAAACCAAATGAAACTGTGCCCTCCAGACCCCTGCCCACGTCTCAACCCGAAGGTGCTTGGTAACACGTCAAAAGGCGGGGTAGACGTAGGACAGCTGCAGGTTCTGATCATCTTATGGAGCCTAGCCCTACTCCCGAGGTTATTCCTCCATAGGAAGATACACCTGCCGTGCGGCATTGTGAGTCATTACATGCGGATGGGGAGGTGCTGCTTCCTCAGTTCACTGCTGGTGTGATGGATGATACCTTTGCTCAGTCGCTTCATCCTTCCCTGGTGTCTCTCGCAGCAAAACAGACCCCAGCTCCCTTCCCCTCCCCGCCCAAAGAAGCTGTTCCTCCTTTGCTTCACGGTTCCCTCCCATCTGTTCCTCTCTCGGTGGTCAGTCCCCCAGCGCTCCTATTGCGAAGTGGCCCTTCTTTCCCTTCGGCTGCTGGCCAACCTTCAGAAACTGCTGCAGATGATACCTCTCCCAGCACTACTGCACAGTCTCCTCTCTGGGCTGCTGCGTTGGCTCTGTTCAAACAAATGGATCACTTGGCTGCTGCTCTGTTCCTTCAATTTGCTGTGGCTATTTCTGAGCAGCCTAAGCAGAGTATGCTCAACTTGGACAGAACTAGAGAGCTCCCGACCCCCTTGATGGCTAATTCGGACTCTGCTCGGTGCAGCATGCCGGGTCCTGTGCAGCCCCTTCCGCCTCCTCGCGACTTGGCTACATTCCAGCAATTGTGTCTTTCTGGGTCTTCTTCTCGGGCTACTTCGCCCCATGGTTCTAGTTCGGATAAGGAGGAGGGTTCTGAGAACAAGATGGCAAGTGATGTGGAAGAGGACTTTCCATTATTGTCTCCACCTCACACTAGATCGCGGGCGACGGTTTTTGCTCTCCCCAAACCTCATGACTTACCCTCATCGGCAGATGCTCTGGAGGCCCGTGAGCTGCATAACCAAGCTGGAGACTCTACCCCCACCTCTCCTAAGGCCAACTCTCGAAAGCCGAAGAAGAAGCCGGCTAAGAAGAAGTAGTTACCCCTCCCTCCTTTTCTGTAAATATGTTTTTTGGTGTATGGAATATTAGGGGTCTTGTTGACCCTCTCCGCCAAGCTGAAATTCGTTCATTGGTTCGGATTTCTCGTCTCTCTTGCATTGGTTTATTGGAGACAAAGGCGAAAGCCTCTTGTTTTGACGCTATTTCTCGCGGTTTACCCCCGGGTTGGACTTGGGTGGCTAACTATGAATATTCTCCCCTTGGTCGTATATGGATTGGCTAGAACCCCCAAGTGATTGATCTTATGGTTCTTTCAATCTCCGACCAGTTAATTCATGTGCGCCTTTCTTTAACTACTTTGAACTGTTCTTGCCTTCTCTCGGTTGCTTATGGCGGTCACTCCTTCATATCTCGGCGTTCTCTATGGACGGATCTTATTCGACTTAGTGATTGTGTGGATCCCTGGATTGTTGCCGGTGATTTTAACGCAATCCGGGATATCACGGATAGGATGGGTGGATCGACTAGTTGGATTCCTGCATTTGAGGAGTTTGGCGAGTGCTTGTCTCAGGCACGTTTGGATGATCTCCGCTATGTGGGCCACAGATTTACCTGGTCTACTTCCTCCGGTATGGACCGTAAGCAGCGAAAGATGATCGTGTTCTTGTTAATGAGCATTGGAGCCGACTGTTTTCTTTCTCAGAGGCTACTTTCCTGGCACCTGGGATCTCTGACCACACTCCTATGGTCATGAAGATTATGCCTCCTCCTGTATCAAAGAAGCCTTTCAAGTTCTTTAATTACTGGAGGACCCACCCTTCCTTTAAGGATATTGTTTCGCAGGTTTGGTCTACTCCAATCGACGGTTCCCCCATGTTTGTTGTCTGTAGCAAACTTAAACTCCTTAAGGGTCGACTCAAACAACTTAATAGGAGCTCGTTCTCTGACATCTCGGAAAGTACTCAGAAAGCCAGGAATGACCTCTCCCTCTTCCAAGAGGCGCTGGAACGTGATCCCTTGAACCAAACCCTGGCGGACCGTGAGATGGAGCACCTTCAGACCTTTGCGACCCTTAGACTCCAAGAGGAGTCTTTTTTGAAACAAAAGTCTAGAATCAGGTGGCTCAAAGAAGGGGACTTGAATACTAGATATTTCCATCACCTCGTCAATAAACGGAGGTTGCAAAACCGTATACTTTCTGTGGTGGATTCGGATGGTTTGATACTGACTGACCAGATTCAGGTGAAGGCTCATATCGTGAACCATTTTGAGGAACTCCTAAATGCTAATGATACCTCTATTCGGCCGGACCTTGCTGAGATTCACGGCTTCCTATCTCATACCATTAATGATGATCAAATGGAGGTCCTCTCCGGGGATGTCGCGGAGGAGGAGGTTCGAAGCACTTTATTTTCCCTTGCTAAAGGCAAATCCCCTGGACCCGATGGCTTTAATGTGGAATTCTTTATCTCTTCTTGGGATATCGTCGGCCCCTCCTTCACCTTGGCAATTATGGATTTCTTTAGGAATGGGCGCCTTCTTAAGGAAACAAATGCAACAATTCTTTCGCTGGTTCCGAAATCCCCCAACGGTTTAGCAATGCATGACTTCCGGCCTATTGCTTGCTGTAATACTATCTACAAATGCATAACCAAGTTGCTCGCCAATAGAATCGCTTCCCTCTTGCCTTCGCTCATCTCCCCTTCCCAAACGGCTTTTGTTAGAGGAAGGAGAATTAGCGACAACATCTTGATTGCCCAAGAACTCTTCGCGGACTTCCATCATCCTCAATATAGCTCCCGATGTGTTATTAAGGTGGACTTCCGTAAGGCTTAGGATACGCTGAGTTGGGGTTTCATCCAGCTTGTTCTTCGTGCCTTTGGCTTCCCAGAGTTCTTTATCGGATTGATCATGGAATGTGTTTCGACACCAAAATTTTCTGTGGCTATCAATGGGGAGCTTCATGGGTTCTTCTCTAGCAATAGAGGTATCAGGCAAGGCGATCCCCTATCTCCCTATCTTTTCACCCTGGTTATGGAAGTGCTTTCTAGGATCCTTCATGCCAACTTCTCCTCTCCCGACTTCAAACTTTTTGGCGATGCAAGCGTACTCGGATCTCCCATCTTTTCTTTGCAGATGACGTACTTTTATTTGCTGAGGGCCACTTACCATCCATTGACCTACTGAAGAAAGGATTAGACTTATTCTCTAGTTGGTCGGGCCTACACCCGAACCCCAACAAGAGTGAATTCTATATTTCGGGTGGCTTGCCGACTCTTCAAATCCAAATTCAGCACCTATTGGAGTTTCAACAAGGACAACTCCCGTTCCGATATCTGGGAGTTCCTGTCATTTCTTCTCGGCTGGGTAAAGTGGACTGTAACGTCCTTGTTAATGCTATTACCGCCAGAGCTCGCTCTTGGGCTCATCGTTACCTATCTTATGCCTGCCGCTTGCAGCTCCTCAAATCGGTTCTACACTCCATCCACATTTATTGGGCCGGTGTTTTCACCCTCCCAAAATCCGTTTTGAAACGAATTGAGGTCATTTTACGTCAATTCTTGTGGAAGGGCCCTGATCTTGGTGTTGGAGGGGCTAAGGTTTCCTGGTTGAATATTTGTCTCCCTAAGAAGGAAGGTGGCCTGGGAATTCGCAGACTCTTTGATGGTAATAGAGCTTTGACGCTAAAACATATCTGGTCTTTATTCACGGACAAGGAATCTCTTTGGTGTAAATGGATCCACTCTAATTTTTTGCGGAAAGCCAACTTCTGGACCATTACAAGACCAACCATATGCTCTTGGTCTTGGAAGAAAATTCTAGACCTCCGCTTTGAGTTCTTGCTGATGTTCAAATGGAGATTAGGAAATGGACATACCACTTCCTTTTGGTTCGATCATTGGCATGAGAAAGGACCTCTTCATAAACTTTTCATGGCTGGAGATATCTATCCGGTTGGGATCCCACGTACGATCTCCGTTCGGGACTTCTTTTTCTCTGATTTTCCCCCTTCTACGGTGCTTGGCACCATTCGGCCTTGGATGCTCCCGGAGCCTTCTTTTACGGAGACTAGGGATGACAGGTTTTGTTGGATTGGCCACTCGTCTGGGGAGTTCACGGTTTCATCGGCATGGAACCATATCAGACCGAGAGGTCATGTTGTTCCTTGGCATTCCTTCCTGTGGGATAAGACTATAGCTCCAAGGGATGCCTTCATTATGTGGTTAGCCTCGCACAATCGCCTTCCTACACAGGTTTTGCTACTTCAATATCGGAGGATCGATGATGGTTCCTGTGCTTTCTGCCACAACACTCCCAACTCGGTTGATCATCTCTTCTTTGGTTGTTCTATCACTAATGGACTTGCCTCTACTTGGGCTTCCAAGTGTCTTTTGCACTGGCGGAATCGCCCCTGGAATGATTTCATTGATTGGGCGAAGAAACACCTCGGTGGCCCCTCATTTTCTCACAGAATTGCTAGATTTTCGCTGGGTGCCCTCTGCCATATCATTTGGTCCACGCGAAATGATATCTTATTTCGCAATAAGCAACTATTTGTTCTGGCGATGCTTTTCATCTCTCTAGACTTGTCAAAGACAAGGCGCTCTCCCTCGGTCGTATCCAAGACCTCCCCCGTAATAGACGCATTCAGAATAATTGGAGCTTATCGGATGCTATCTTATTGGGGATTAGACGTATGTGTTGCTGCTCCTGTGCCCGATGATCCTTTGTACAAAGCTGCTGGTTCGTTTCTGCACTGGGTGCTATAGTACGCCCGGCTGGTTTTGGTGTCTCCAGGTGTTTTGACCGTTGGATCTGGTTGGAATTTTGTGGTAGTGATCTGTATAACTCCTACTATATGTTCACCGTTTGGATTTTTGATAGGAGCTCTCCTGCTCGCGGTAGACATGTTCTACTCAGTCCAGTTTTTCCTGCTGCATCTATAGTACGCGCGGCTGCTTTAGTTTACTCCGTCTGCTTGGTCCGTTGGATTCCGTTGTAATTTTGTGTTTGGGATCAGTATATCCCATGCTTCATCTTTATCGCTTGGATTTTGGTTGGAGTTCTCCCTGCTGTGGTGTCGCTGATTCCATGCTGGGGGTTTTTTCTGCCTCTCTCGGTCTGCATCTTCCTCTCGGTTCATGCTCTCTCCTTAATGCTCTGGTTGCTGGTCATGGTTGTTCTTGCTCTCTGTGTCCTCTCCTGGTGTTCCTGCGCTCTTGGTGTCCTTGTGTCTGTGTTTTCTTTCCCTTTCTTTGTTTCTTTTTGGGTTTTCTTCGGGTTTTACGACGCTGCTCTTTCGCTTCTGATGCCTCTGCTGTTGCTGCTGCGCAAGAGCTGCTGCCCTGCCTCACCTCCTCTTGCTGCGGTGCCGCTGGGCCTCCCTCTCTATGGGTTGCATCTCCTTGTTGGGTTCTCTGTTGTTGTTTCGGTTCTTTCCCTTTTGCTAAGCACTTCTTGCTGCTGTTTTTTGTTGCTGCCGGTGTTGTGTTGGCCTGTTTCTTGGCCTTCCCTTTGGCCTTTATTGCACTTTCGTTAGCCCTACTGGCTTTTGTTTGTATTTCCTCTTTTGTCGTGTTGTATCTTACAACCGGTTCTCCGTTGAACTCCCTATGTCACATACTGTGTCATTTGGAATTCATGGTTTTTGTGTCCGGTTTCCCTTGTATCTAGAGCTTTGGAAAGATCAATACATACTTACCTTACCAAAAAAAAAAAAAAACAACTGCGAAAGCATATACTTACCTTACCATACCAAAAAAAATGAAATTCTTGTGTCCGGTTTCCCTTGTATCTAGAGCTTTGGAAAGATCAATACATACTTACCTTACCAAAAAAAAAAACAACTGCGAAAGCATATACTTTTCATTCGGGCTAGGGCGCGCGCGTACTGTTCACGCGTGGTTCAAAAATGCTCATGCCGCCTGTTCCCATCGTCACTGTTCACCCGCCCGGAATTTCTTGATTCCGGCCGATTGGACCGTTGGATCAGGCTGATTTTTTGTGTCATAGTTCGTCACAACCCCTGCTATTTCTCCACCTTTCGGATCTTCCTTTTGAACCCTCTTGCTCGCGGTGGACAAGATCTACCAGCTGCAGTTGAACCTCAGGAGATTCTAGGGTAGTGTGGCTGTTCTTCGGTTTTTCGGCTGTCTCAACCGTTGGATCAAGCTGAATTTTTGTGACGGTGGTCGTCACTACCTCTTCTCTACTACCACCGTTCCGATCTTCCTTTTGAGCCCTCTTGCTCGCGGTGGACCAAATTCACCAGCTGCAGTTCAACCTCGAGTGATTCTGGGGTTGCGTGGCTGTTCTTCAGTTTTTCGGCTGTCTTAACCGTTGGATCAAGCTGCATTTTGGTGAAGGTGGTCGTCACTACCTCTTCTCTACTACCACCGTTCGGATTCCCATCAAACTCAACCTGGGTCACTTGCCAACAGATCTACAGAAGCTGGGTTCCTCTGTTTCTGGTACACTTCTCTATCTCTCACCCGATTTTCCTGGTGGTCTCTGGCCTTCTGGTTAGCACCTTGGGCAGTGTTTGGACCCTTTAAGGGGCCTCTTACTCTTCTCCACCCACATCCTCCTCTGGTGGCCCGTGTGGTCGTTGATTTGGTCCCTCTTTCTTTCTTGGTCTGCTGCACGTTTCTGCCTGGTCTGCTGTTTTGGTGCCCTGCTTCTCTTGTAATTGGCTACCTTGGACTCCTTTGACTGGTTGGTGGTGTGGTTTCTACTGAACAGTGGTTGGAGCTGATGCGTTGATTGGTTGTTGGAGCTGCTGTGTTGCTGTGTTGGATTGTTGGAGCTGCTGTGTTGCTGTGTTTCTGCTGTGATTTGTGTTGCTGTGTGTCTGCTGTGACCTCTTACAATGGCTTGTAGTGATGAGGTAATTCCCTCCACCTTTCCTGCAAACAACCCATAGTAGTTGACAGATATTGTTGTCCCGGTTGGTGGTCTTAATGTGGCGGTCAATAAGGGGAAAACTGCTGTTGTTGATGCTGCTGATGATGCTGCTGCTGCTAATGGTGGGGAAGGCTTGGAAACTACTTGGTTGGCTGAGCGTGATCCCAGGAGAAACCGCAGCAGGGGTAGATCGAAAGGGAGGAAGTCTAGGCCTCCTAATGCGCAATCTGCTGACCAAAAAGGCCACTCTAATGCTGGACCCTCTGGTGGCCGAACGGTGAGCAGACCCCCCTCTGCTGTGGATGTCGTTAAAGGAAACCGAAGGAGCAAGAGCAAGCCCAATGCAATACATGGTTAGCCCCGTTCATGGGCTAATGTAGCTAGACTCATGACTAAGGGATATAATCTCACTTATAGTGCCCCGTCATTCTTGGATGGGGAGCCTATTATGGATATCACTCCAGACATTATGGCGGCTGAAAATCCGCTATTGAAAGAATGTGTGGTTGGTCGATTCATAGGGAGAAAGCTCTACTTCAAGCTGACGGAAGAAGTGATCAAAAAAACGTGGGGGCCTCAAGTTGTGGATATTTGTCTTCATGACAGTGGTTATTACTTCATTCGTATACCGGATGAATTGTTTAGGAGAAAAGTTTTGGAAATGGGTCCTATATCGATCCAAAATTGTACGATGATGCTCCAAGCTTGGCACCCGAAGTTGAAGCTCAAGAAGGATGCCCACGACACCCTCCCGATCTGGATTAGGCTAAGAGACGTTCCGCTATCTCTCTGGTCACAATTGGGACTTGGTCGCATTGCGAGTGCCGTTGGCAACCCACTATATGTGGACGCTCAGACGGACGGAATGAAGAGGCTCTCCTATGCCCGTGTATGTGTGGAAATCAACGCGAATCAGCCCCGCCTTCAATCGCTTAAGATTCGCTGGGATGGTGAACTCATTCCAATTGCAATAGAGTACGAATGGAACCCTATTTCTTGTGAATCCTGTGGTGTCTTCGGCCACAAGTTAGGGGCTCATGGATTCCCTTGTGCTAAGGCAAATGAAACACCGGCTAACAAAGTTGATGCTACCACCTCTCGACCCCCAACTGAAGAGTGGCAGCAGGTTCGTAGAAAGGGTGGGCGAAGCAGCTTGGGGTCTTCTCAACCCCCTCCCCGAGCTGAGGAGGCACTCCCAGTAACAGCGGCTGAATTGGTGGGGATGGATACTGCACTCCCTCTTGCCGACCTTCCTGTCCAGGATGCAACTGATCAAGATCCAGCTGGGGTGAACCCTGCAGCCACCGTCCAGCCCCAAGCTCCTGTTTTGCTGCAGCAGCCAGTCTCTTCAGACCCATCCTCACAGGTCTCCTCATCGCGGGACTCCGCTTTCCAGCCGCCTGAATCCGAATCAAATGCTGATAAAGTGGAGGAAACTTCCACTGCTTTTGAGGAGGACATCTCTTCTCCATCCCCTCTGGTCACTAGATCGCGAATGACGGTGTTTGCTCTACCGGAATTAGCTAATGCTCAAGCTTTGGAAGTCCCCTCTCTCGGAGATGGAACTAGCGCCTCTTCTTCCAAGACTATCAAGCCCAACTCTAGGAGGAAGAAAGGAAGGCAAAAACGGTAACTTCGCCTCTCTATCATTGTAAATATGTTTATAGGAGTTTGGAATATTAGGGGTCTTGTTGATCCTCTTAGACAGGCTGAAATTCGAGCCCTCATTAGGAGTCATCGACTCTATTGCATTGGCATTTTGGAGACGAAAGTGAAAGAACCTCGTCTTGGAAGCATCTCTACTGGTTTAGTTCCTAGATGGCGATGGGTAGCCAACTATGAATTCTCCCCTAGGGGTAGGCTATGGATTGGCTAGGACCCCCAGATGATTGATCTACTTGTTTTATCAGCCTCGTTCCAGTTGATTCATTCCCGTATTAAATTCACCACTTTGAATAAATCTTGTCTTCTCTCGGTTGTTTATGGTGATCATACCTTTACGTCGCGGAGAGCCCTGTGGGCCGATCTTATTCGCCTTAGTGATTATGTGGAGCCCTGGATGGTAGCCGGGGATTTCAACGCCATTAGAGATCATACAGATAGAATGGGTGGCTCTAATGACTGGATTCTTGCTTTTGACGAGTTTGGGGAATGTCTTCATCAGGCAGCTTTGGATGATCTCAGATACATGGGTCATAGGTTCACTTGGTCCACCTCCTCGGGGGACTCAAGGAAACAACGCAAGATCGATCGGGTTCTCATTAATGAAGCTTAGAGTCATACTTTCTCTTTCTCGGAAGCTACATTCTTGGCCCCTGGTATTTCTGATCACACTCCCATGGTGGTCAGAATTATGCATACTCCCACCTCTAGCAAGCCGTTCAAGTTCTTTAATTTTTGGATCTCGCACCCTTCCTTTAAGGATATTGTTCTGCAGGTTTGGAACACTCCATTTGATGGCACTCCTATGTTTGTGGTATGCAACAAACTCAGGCTTCTCAAGTGTCGTCTCAAACAGCTGAATAGGAGTACTTTCTCTGACATTTCAGAACGCACAGAACATGCCAGGGTAGAACTCTCTGTGGTTCAAGATGCACTTGAACTTGATATTGCGAACCAGGCCCTTCTTGACCGCGAAGTGGAGTGCCTTTGGACTTTCTCTACTCTTAGACTTCAGGAGGAGTCCTTTTATAAGCAAAAGTCGAGAATCAGGTGGCTCGTGGAAGGTGATATGAACACTAGATACTTCCACCACTTTGTCAACAAGAGGAGAGTCCACAACCGTATCATTTCGGTCTCAGACTCGGCGGGGCAACTTCTAACCAAACCTATTCTGGTTCGGAACCATATTACTCGGCATTTTCAAGACTTGCTTAATGGGGAATCCACCTCCTCTCGCCCTGGGTTACTTGAAGTTCGTGGTTTTATTCATCGCACATTGGATGATGTCCAACTTGAGTCTCTTTCGCGGCAAGTAACGGATGAGGAAATACGTAGCACCCTCTTCTCACTGGAAAAAGGTAAAGCTCCTAGACCCGATGGCTTCAGTGTTGAGTTTTTTTATATCTTCTTGGGATATTGTTGGCCCTTCCATTGTTCTGGCTATTAAGGATTTCTTTAGGTCTGGACGCTTGCTTAAAGAAACCAATGCCACTATCTTATCTCTTGTTCCAAAGATCCCTAATGCTCTCACTATGCATGATTTCCGGCCGATCGCATGTTGTAATACCATCTACAAATGCATTACCAAGCTCTTAGCCAATCGGATTGCCCCTTTACTGCTTTCCATCATCTCTCCATCCCAAACGGCTTTTGTGAAAGGTAGAAGGATCAGTGATAATATCATGCTAGCCCAAGAGTTGTTTGCGAACTTTCATCACGAGCCATATCTACCCAAATGTGCTATTAAGGTTGATTTCCACAAAGCTTACGACACCGTCGATTGGGCCTTCCTTGAGTTGGTTCTTCAAGCCTTTCGGTTTCCGAACTTCCTCATTAGACTTATAAGGAATGTGTCTCAACACCCAAGTTCTCTGTTGCAATTAATGGGGAACTACACGGTTTCTTCTCGAGCTCTAGAGGCATTCGGTAGGGTGACCCACTATCCCCGTATCTCTTCACATTGGTTATGGAAGTTCTCTCCGACATCCTACACTCGAAGACACTTCTACCGAGCTTCAAGTTCTTCTGGCGTTGCAAACCCTCTCAGGTTTCACATCTTTTCTTCGCCGATGATGTACTCTTGTTCGCCGAGGGAAACATTGAAACGATCAAGCTGCTAAAGGAGGGGCTGGATATCTTCTCTAGTTGGTCGGGCCTCAAGCCTAATCCTTTGAAAAGCGAGATATTTCATTCGGGGGGAACTCCTATCTCAGGGGAGCAGATTCGCCATTGCTTGGAATTCCAAGAAGGCACCCTTCCTTTTCGATACCCAGGAGTTCCAGTTATTGCTTCTAGACTTCGTAAGTCTGATTGTGATGCTCTAGTTAACTCTATAACTGCTAGAGCTCGGTCGTGGTCTTAGAGATACTTATCTTTTGCTGGGCACCTACAGCTCTTAAAATCTATTTTGCACTCGATTCATGTGTATTGGGCCACAGTTTTCACTCTTCCTAAGTCGGTCTTGAATAGGATTGAGCTTATACTTAGGCAATTTCTTTGGAAGGGTCTCGACCTAGGTGTGGGGGGTGCTAAGGTTTCTTGGAGAGATATTTGCCTTCCCAAAGAGGAGGGTGGCTTGGGGATTCGTAGGCTCTTTGATTGCAACACGGCAATGATCCTCAAGCATATTTGGAGTCTCTTTACTGATAAAGAGTCCTTATGGTGTAAATGGATCCATTCCACTTTCCTTAAGAACACGAACTTTTGGGTAGCCACTAGACCCACCTTATGTTCTTGGACTTGGAAAAAGATACTAGACCTTCGTCAGGACTACTCTACTCAGTTCACTTGGAGGATCGGTAACGGGCATTCCACATCCTTCTGGTTTGATCATTGGCATGACAAAGGACCCCTCTTTAAGCTGTTCACTTCTCGAGACATATACCGGTCCAGGATCCCTCGAGAGATCTCGGTTAGAGACTTCTTCCTTACCTCCTGGCCACCGTCCACCACGCTTGATCTATTGCTGCCGTGGATGGAGCCAGCACTCCCTTTTGTGGATAATAAGGATGATAGCCTTGCTTGGGTGAACAATACATCTGGACAGTTCTCGGTTAAGTCGGCTTGGGAATCGATCAGACGCAAGGGCCGGCATACTTGGTGGCACTCTTTCGTGTGGGATAGGGCTTTCTCTCCGCGGGATGCATTCTTACTGTGGCTAGCCTCGCACAACCGACTGCCTACTCAGGTTCTCTTGCTCCAGTACCGCAGAATTGATGACGGATCGTGTGCATTTTGTCGACGTCGACCGGACTCAGTTAATCATCCATTCTTCGGCTGCCCCATTACGCATGGCCTAGCATCTATTTGGGCATCCAAGTGTAATCTTATTTGGCACAATCGTTCTTGGGATGATCACCTTCGCTTGGCCAAACAACATATAGGCGGCCATTCTTTTGCTCACCGAATTGCCAGGTTTGCTTTTGGTGCTTTATGCCATATTATTTGGTCTGAGCGTAACAATATCCTATTCCGCAACAAACCGCTTTTTGTACCGGCCTTTATCTTGCATCTCACCAAGGTGGTTAAAGATAAAGCTATTTCTCTTGGTCACATTCGTGACCACCCTCGCAACAGACTACTACAGCGGAATTGGGGCCTCTCTCCCTCTATCTTTGATGGAAATCGTCATGCATCATAGATACTGCATCACATCATTCTCCCCTTTTGTATCCCGCACTGTTGTGTCGGGTCTTTGGCCTTCGTGCTGGTGCTTCTGCTGCTCCGTTGACAACCACGCCCTTGCTTATGTGGTCCGCCTCTCCCTCTCTCCCGCCTCTGTGTTGACACGCTTCTGCTGCTCCGGTGCTCTTGCCGTGAAGACGCTGTCTTGCCTCGACTCAACCTCCCGCTTCTCTGCCTGTACCTTCGGGACTGCCCACTTGTTCATTGTCCCGGCTGGTGTCTCTCTTCATGCTGCTCCTCTGCTGTTTTCTTCTCCAAACAGCTGTTGCAAACTTTTGGCCACTGTTTTGGCTTTTCGTAGCTGGTTCTATCTTTGCTTTGCTAGCTCTTCCTATGCTTTTCATTTTTGTTGGTAGCCCTTCCCCCTTGCTTAGTGCGATTTTGACGCTGCATTGTATCTTCCGACCGGTTCACCGTTGAACCCTCCTTGGCACATTTGGTGCCATCTTTGGTTCATGGTTTTTGTGTCCGGTTTTCCTTGTAACTAGCGCTTTGAAAAGTCTATACATACTTACCTTACCCAAAAAAAAAAAAAAACTACGAAAGCATAGAATCTTTTCATTTGCTGCTCGGGTTACTGTTCACATGCGGCACTGTTCACCCGAGCTCTCTCTCGTTTCTTCAGGTGCAGCTCTGCGTGGCTACTGTTCACCCGAGTAACTGATGGCTCTCTCTGGTGATCCAGCCGTTATTTTCCCTTGATTTTCGGCATCCCCAGTCGCCCTGCCATCCTCACTGATCTCTCCGGTGGGATCCCTGATCGGTGTCCCCCTGGAGCTCCCCTGTGGATCTGACTTCGGCGTTGAAGATCCCGCTCGGGATTTGGTTCTTCAGCTCCTCACTTCTTCCGCCCAGTTCAGGTGGCCTTCTCTTGGTATTCTTGATCCCCTGTTGGTTCTCTGATCATCCTCCAGTCTGTATTGCGACGGGTGTCTCTGTCTGTGCTTCGATACTGATCTGGTCTGCTCTAGGGTTTCGTCCCCTGCTTCTTGTCCTCAGTTTGCTCTGCTTCTGGTTGGTTAGCTTTCCATTTTGGTTGTCTGTGTGACTGCGCCTCTATATGTATTCCTGATTGGTGTTGACTGGTGGTTGATGGGTTGCTCTAGTTGAATGGTGGGTGCTGCTGCTGTAATTGCGCCCCTACTCATGGCCTCTACAGATGAGGTTGTCCCTTCTTCTGCCCCTGAAGCAGATATACAGCCTTGCCCTGTCCCTAGCGTCACCAGAAACTCTGTTACTAGTGCCCTGCCTACTGGTACGACCGAAGCTGCTGTGTTGGGGGTCAGGTTTAAGGCAGTTGGGGCTGAGGCAGGGGCTGCGACTCCTACTCAGGTTTCAAGGCCTAACTCTCGTGATTCTCGACGTAGCCGAAGTAGAGGCAGATCATGGAGGAGGAAATCTAAGGCTCCTGTTGATCATCACAGAACTCAGAATGGCAATGTAGTCTCTACAACAACTTTTCATACTGTGGAAGGTGCCAAGGGACACCGTAGCTCTAGTAGAGCCAAGGCACAAAATATCCATAAAACTTGGGCTAATGTGGCAAAGGTGATGACTAAGGGTTATAATCTATCCTATGTCGCTCCCTCGATGGTGGATGGTGAACCGATCGTTGACATTACTCCCGAGGTAGTGGCGAACGAGAACCTGATATTGAAGGAATGCGTCGTCGGATGCTTCCTTGGGCGGAAGCTATATTTCAAACTAACGGAAGAAACGATCAAGAAGGCTTGGGGAGAGCATGTAGCGGATATTCGGTTGCATGATAATGGATACTACTTCATCCATATCCCGGAAGAGGAGTTTAGGAGGAAAGTGCTAGAGATGGGATCTCTATCCATCCTAAACAGCACTATGATGCTCCAAGCTTGGCATCCTAAAATGAAGCTTGAGAAAGGTGTTCATGAATCCTTACCGATTTGGGTGAGATTGAGAAATATACCTCTCTCCCTTTGGTCTTCCGCTAGTATTGGCCGTATTGCGAGTGCCCTCGGTAATCCTCTTTATGTTGATCTTCATACGGATCAAATGAAGAGACTCTCCTTTGCTCGTGTTTGTGTACAAGTTAAAGCCACCCAACCTCGACTTGAGTTGGTGAAAATTAGACGGGATGGGGAACTCATTTCTATTGGCGTAGAATATGAATGGAAGCCTCTTGTGTGTGACTCTTGTCGCATCTATGGACATAAACTGGGTACCACTGGCTTCCCCTGTGTAGTGACCTCGGTAGCTCCATTACTTAAACCATCAGCCTCCCGCCCCCATCAGCCCGCGGAAAGCGAATGGCAGCAAGTGAGAAAGAAAAATGATCGAAGGAATGGACGGGATAACCCGGTAGTCAACCAAGCAGAAGCTGCCCCAGTGCTGGTGGAATCCCGACACACCCCCAGATCTGCCAACACCCCTGCTCTGGTTCGCCCTCTACCAACGCCTTCTTGCCCCTCTTCAGAACCTGCGGTGCCTTCTCCTCCTGTCTCACCGCGGATTATTGCAGCATTAGACGATCCTCGAGTGGATTCTCCATCTGCTGTGCACCATTCGAGTCTTAACCCAGCTGCCACCAGGTGCACAGCCGCTGTGAACACTATTGTTACAGGATCTTCTCGTGCTCCTCTCTTGAAACAACAGCTGGTCCTCCCCTCTCACACTCCTCCGGAGTCTGCCATCCAATCCTCAGACTCTGACATTGATGGTCATAATGCAAGTGACCTTGCCACAGATTTTGAAGAGGATATCTCTTCTCCGTCCCCTCCAGTCACTAGGTCGCGAGCGACGGTTTCTGGTTTTCCTTTTACCCCTTCCACTGATGCTATGGAACCGCCTCCTCGGGGAGAAGGAAATAGTGACTCCTCCTCCAAGACGACTAAACCCAAGTCTAGGAGGAAGAAAGGTCGGAAAAATCGGTAACTCCCTCTTTCTCTCCTTGTAAATATGTTTTTTGGAGTTTGGAATGTTCGGGGTCTTGTTGACCCGCTACGGCAGGCTGAAATCCGCTCCTTTGTTAGCAACCATCATCTTGCTTGTATTGGCATTCTAGAGACTAAAGTCCACGCCTCTCTTTTTGCTACTGTTTCTAGGAGTCTCTTGGCTGGTTGGTGTTTGACTTCCAATATGACCACTCTCCTCGTGGTAGGATTTGGGTTGGGTGGGATCCCCAATTCATTGATCTTCGTATTCTCATGACCTCTGATTAGATCATCCATTGCCATATCCCAATGATTACTGTCAATAAATCGTGCCTCTTTTCGGTTGTTTATGGTGGTCATACTTTTGTGGCTCGTAGATCTCTCTAGGCGGAGCTCCTTCGGTTAAGTGCTTCTATGGATCCGTGGTTGGTAGCTGGGGATTTTAATGCTATTCGCGACCATACTAATAGGATGGGCAGCTCCAATTGCTGGATCCCGGCTTTTGATGATTTTGATGATTGTCTAGTTCATGCAGGCCTCGATGATCTCAGGTACATAGGCCATCGGTTCACTTGGTCCACATCCTCTGGGATCCACCGCAAGCAACGCAAGATTGATCGTGTCCTTATCAACGATCCCTGGACTCAGGTGTTTTCTTAGTATGAGGCAAATTTTCTGGCGCCAGGGATTTCTGACCATACACCTATGGTGATTAAACTATTGTCTCCTCCTCTTTCGAAGAAACCTTTCAAGTTCTTCAACTACTGGATCTCTCATCCTTCGTTCAAGGATATTGTGGCACAAGTCTGGGACTCCCCTTTTGATGGCTCTCCTATGTTTATTGTCTGTCATAAGCTCAAACTTCTCAAAGTCCGGCTTAAGCAACTAAATAGGTCCACCTTCTCTGATATATCAACCCATACGGAGCAAGCCAGACAAGCCCTTTCTTCGGTACAAATTGCACTTGAACACGACCCCACAAATCAGAATTTGGTGGACATTGAGTTGGAGCACCTCCGGGTCTTCTCCGCCCTTAGAATTCAAGAGGAATCCTTCTATAGACAAAAGTCAAGAATCAGATGGCTTAAAGAGGGCGATCTCAACACGAGGTATTTTCATCATTTTGTCAACAAAAGAAGACTCCACAATCGCATTCTCTCGATTGTTCATTTGGATGGCTCTCTTCTCACTGATGCCAACCAAGTAAGCCAACACATCATTGGCCACTTTGAAAATCTTCTCACCGGTGACTCTACATCCATGCGGCCGGAACCTCATGAGATCACCAGATTTATTGCTCGCTCCTTGGACGATGCTCAAAAAGCTGCTCTATCTCAGCCCTTTTCTGATGAGGAGATCCGTTCCACCTTTTTCCCCCTCGCCGGAGGTAAGGCTCCTGGTCCTGATGGATATAACGTTGATTTCTTCAAATCTTCTTGGAATATCATTGGCCCTTCGATTATTTTAGCCATCAAGGACTTCTTTACAAGTGGTAAGCTCCTCAAAGAATTAAATACCACCATTCTCACCCTTGTACCGAAAATCCCTAATGCTTTGGCTATGACTGACTTTCGCCCCATTGCATGCTGTAATACCATTTACAAATGCATTGCGAAGTTACTAGCCAATCGGATTGCGTCTGTGTTACCATCTTTAATCTCTCCTTCTCAAGCTGCCTTTGTCAAAGGGAGGTGAATCAGTGATAATATTATGATTGCCTAAGAACTGTTTGCGGACTTCTATCATGATCCTTATATCCCCAAATGTGCTATAAAAGTTGACTTCAGGAAGGCTTATGACACGGTGGATTGGTATTTTCTTGAGCTGGTTATGATTGCTTTTGGGTTCCCATCTTCCTTCACTATGCGGGTTATGGAATGTGTCACCTCTCCAAAGTTCTCAGTCGCTATAAATGGGGAGCTGCATGGCTTCTTCTCTAGTAGCAGGGGCATACGTCAGGGGGACCCTCTCTCTCCATATCTTTTTACCATGGTCATGGAGGTATTCTCTAGTATTTTACAAGCTAAGGCGTCCTTACCAGGCTTCAAATTTTTTTGGCGTTGCAAGCAATCCCGACTATCGCACCTCTTCTTTGCGGATGACGTTCTTCTTTTTGCTGAAGCCAACCTCCCCTCTATCGCTTTAATTAAAGAAGGACTTAACCTCTTCTCGGATTGGTCCGGATTGCGACCGAATGCTGACAAGAGCGATGTCTTCCTATCGGGTGGGTCGATCTCTCTTCAGGACCAGATTCTACTTAGTCTTGGCTTCCGGCGAGGTACCCTTCCTTTCCGATATCTAGGTGTTCAAGTCATTTCATCTAGACTTGGCAAGGCAGATTGCGATATATTGGTACATGCTATCACTACTAGAGTTCGCTCTTGGTCCCACAGATTTTTATCCTATGCGGGTCGACTGCAGCTTATAAAATCTATCCTGCATTCCATACATATCTATTGGGCTAGCGTCTTCTTCCTCCCCCTAGGGGTCCTGGAGCGAATTGAGCTTATTCTTAGACAATTCCTCTGGAAGGGTCCTGAATTGGGAGTTGGAGGAGCCAAAGTCTCTTGGTCTGATATATGCTATCCCAGAGTTGAGGGCGGGCTGGGGATCCGCAGATTGGTGGATTATAACAAGGCGTTGGCTATCAAGCATATATGGATTCTCTTTACTGACAAAGAATCTCTCTGGTGCAAATGGATTCACTCCACCTTCTTGAAGAAAACCAGCTTTTGGATTGCTCCACAACCTACTTTCTGCTCTTGGACCTGGAAGAAGATTCTTGGCCTCAGATCAGATTTTTCTCTCCACTTCAGATGGAAGATCGGTAATGGTCTCACTACCTCCTTTTGGTATGATAACTGGCATGAACGAGGCCCTCTTTACAAGCTTTTCAGGCCTAGAGCTATCTATGCGTCTCGGATTCCACGTGATGTCTCTATCCATGCTTTCTTCCACACGGTCTAGCCAGCCTCGGCAACTCTGGACACACTAACACCTTGGCTAGACCTGCCGCTCACCTTTGTTGATACTAGAGAGGATACCTTCTTGTGGCAAGGTCACCCATCGGGCGACTTCTCGGTTGCATCGGCTTGGGAACTCCTTAGACCGAAGAAGCCGATAGTCCAGTGGCATTCGCTAATTTAGGATAATGCTATAGCGTCGCGCCATGCTTTGGTTAGCCTCTCTCAATCGTCTACCAACTCAGGTTTTGCTATTACATTGCCACAGAATTTCTGAAAGGGTTTGCCCCTTTTGTCGGACCACTCCGGATTCGGTGAATCACTTGTTCTTTCATTGTCCTATCACCGGTAGCTTCGCTTCTGTTTGGGCTGCAAATTGTCATCTCTCTTGGCGTAACTGGTCGTGGAATAATCTCATTTGTTGGGCAAAGACTCGCATAGGAGGCACTTCGTTCTCACACCGCATTGCTAGATTCTCACTTGGAGCTCTATGTCATATTATCTGGAAGGAACATAACAATTTCTTATTCCGTCATGAGCCGATTTATTGTCCAAGGATCCTCAATCACCTTGTCAAACTTGTGAAGGATAAAGCCCTCTCCCTTGGTCGCATAGATGATAACCAAAGCAATAGAAGACTGCAAAGGAAATGGGGTCTCTCGGCGAATATCTTTGCAGACCGTCAATACGACCCTTAGACAAGCTGGTCCAGCTTGCTTGCTTGCTTCATCCTCTCGGCTGAACATTTCTTTGGAGATTCTCCCCTCCTTTTGATGCAGGCTTTGCGTTTTGGGTTCATTCCTTTACTTCTTGCGCCTCTTCGGCACTTGCTGGTATGCTACTTCCGATTTTCCTTCTTGTCTACTGGACTCTTCTGTTGCTCCTCAGCCCTGTATATAGGGTCATGCTGCTGGTATCCCTCCCTCTACTACGGAACTCTGCTGTGGTTCCCTGCCCCGCCTCTATTTCTTCTTCCTCTGTGCTTCTCCTCCTGCTGTCTGGTCCTATGCGAAGTGCTGCTCACGTTGCTCCCCACCTGATCGCGGCTGAAGCTTCTCCTCCTAATTGATGGCTATGTTTGGTTTTCTCTGTATCACTGCTGCTTCTCTACTGCTGCTGTGCTTGTTTTTCCTTCTTCTATGCTACTGCATGATGCTCCCTCCTTCGCTGCTGCTACTGATCTCTGTGCTTCTTGTTGACTGACCCTTGCTGCCACCTCATGATGCTCCCTCTGCACTGCTGCTCCTTCGAGT
>JARCGZ010000013.1:12740000-12775000 GCA_029784005.1 Lenwebbia sp. NSW1173648
CCGCCAAGCTGAAATTCGTTCTTTGGTTCGGATTTCCCGTCTCTCTTGCATTGGTTTATTGGAGACAAAGGCGAAAGCCTCTTCTTTTGACGCTATTTCCCGTGGATTAATCCCGGGTTGGAATTGGGTGGCTAACTATGAATATTCTCCCCTTGGTCGTATATGGATTGGCTGGAACCCCCAAGTGATGGACCTTATGGTTCTCTCAATCTCTGACCAACTAATTCATGCACGCCTCTCCTTAACTACTTTGAACTGTTCCTTCCTTCTCTCGGTTGCTTATGGCGGTCACTCCTTCGTATCCCGGCGTTCCCTATGGACGGAACTTATTCGACTTAGTGATTATATAGATCCCTGGATTGTTGCCGGTGACTTTAATGCAATCCGGGATATCACGGATCGGATGGGTGGATCGACCAGTTGGATTCCTGCTTTTGAGGAGTTTGGTGAGTGCTTGACTCAGGCACGTTTGGATGATCTCCGATATGTTGGCCACAGATATACTTGGTCTACTTCCTCCGGTTTGGACCGTAAGCAGCGAAAGATTGATCGTGTTCTTGTTAACGAGCATTGGAGTCGGCTGTTTTCTTTCTCAGAGGCTGCCTTCCTAGCACCTAGGATCTCTGACCACACTCCTATGGTCATCAAGATTATGGCCCCCCCTGTATCAAAGAAGCCTTTCAAGTTCTTCAACTACTGGAGGACCCACCCTTCCTTTCAGGTTATTGTCTCTCAGGCTTGGTCTACTCCAATCGATGGTTCCCCCATGTTTGTTCTCTGTAGCAAACTCAAACTACTTAAGTGTCGACTCAAACAACTTAACAGGAGTTCGTTCTCTGACATATCGGAACGTACTGAGAAAGCCAGGAATGACCTCTCCCTCATCCAAGAGGCGCTGGAACGTGATCCCTTGAACCAATCCCTGGCGGACCGTGAGTCGGAGCACCTTCAGACCTTTGCGACCCTTAGACTCCAAGAGGAGTCTTTTTTCAAACAAAAGTCCAGAATCAGGTGGCTCAAAGAAGGGGACTTGAATACTAGATATTTTCATCACTTCGTCAATAAATGGAGATTGCAAAACCGTATACTTTCAGTGGTGGATTCGGATGGTTTGATATTGACTGACCACAGTCTGGTGAATGCTCATATCGTGAGCCATTTTGAGGAACTCCTAAATGCAAATGATACCTCTATTCGGCCGGACATTGCTGAGATCCGTGGCTTCCTATCCCACACCATCAATGATGATCAGTTGGAGGTCCTTTCCAGAGTTGTCACGGAGGAGGAGGTTCGAAGTACTTTATTTTCGCTTGCTAAAGGGAAATCCCCTGGTCCCGATGGCTTTAATGTGGAATTTTTTATCTCTTCCTGGGATATCGTCGGCCCCTCCTTCACATTGGCAATTATGGACTTCTTTAGGAATGGGCGCCTTCTTAAGGAAACAAATGCAACAATTCTTACACTGGTTCCGAAATCCCCCAATGCTTCAGCAATGCATGACTTCCGGCCTATCGCTTGCTGTAATACTGTATACAAATGCATAACCAAGTTGCTTGCCAATAGAGTCGCTTCCCTCTTGCCCTCTCTCATCTCCCCTTCCCAAACGGCTTTTGTGAAAGGACGGAGAATCAGCGACAACATCTTGATTGCCCAAGAACTCTTTGCGGACTTCCATCATCCTCAATATAGCTCCCGATGTGCTATCAAGGTCGACTTCCGTAAGGCTTATGACACGCTGAGTTGGGGTTTCATCCGGCTTGTTCTTCGTGCCTTTGGCTTCCCGGAGTTCTTTATCGGTTTGATCATGGAATGTGTTTCGACACCTAAATTTTCTGTGGCTATCAATGGGGAGCTTCATGGATTCTTCTCTAGCAACAGAGGTATCAGACAAGGCGATCCTCTATCTCCCTATCTTTTCTTGTTGGTTATGGAAGTGCTTTCTGGGATCCTTCATGCCAACTCCTCCTCTCCTGACTTCAAACCTTATTGGCGATGCAAGCGTACTCGGATCTCTCATCTTTTCTTTGCAGATGACGTACTTTTGTTTGCTGAGGGCCACTTACCATCCATTGACCTACTGAAGAAAGGATTAGACTTATTCTCTAGTTGGTCGGGCCTACACCCGAACCCCAACAAGAGTGAATTCTATATTTCGGGTGGTTTGCCGTCTCTTCAAACCCAAATTCAGCACCTTTTGGAGTTTCAACAAGGCAACCTCCCGTTCCGATATCTGGGAGTTCCTGTCATTTCTTCCCGGCTGAGTAAAGTAGACTGCAACATCCTTGTTAATGCTATCACCGCCAGAGCTCGCTCTTGGACTCATCGGTACCTATCTTATGCTGGCCGCCTGCAGCTCCTAAAGTCGATTTTACACTCCATCCACATTTATTGGGCTGGTGTCTTCACCCTCCCAAAATCAGTGTTGAAAAG
This sequence comes from Lenwebbia sp. NSW1173648, assembly GCA_029784005.1. Classification (NCBI taxonomy): domain Eukaryota; kingdom Viridiplantae; phylum Streptophyta; class Magnoliopsida; order Myrtales; family Myrtaceae; genus Lenwebbia; species Lenwebbia sp. NSW1173648. The sequence goes on from JARCGZ010000013.1 coordinate 12,742,431, forward strand.
AATTGAGCTCATTCTACGTCAATTCTTGTGGAAGGGCCCTGATCTTGGTGTTGGAGGGGCTAAGGTTTCCTGGTCGAATATTTGTCTCCCGAAGAAGGAAGGCGGCCTGGGAATTCGCAGACTCTTTGATTGTAATAGAGCTTTGACACTAAAACATATCTGGTCGTTATTCACGGACAAGGAATCCCTGTGGTGTAAATGGATCCACTCTAATTTTTTGCGGAATTCCAACTTCTGGACCACTTCAAGACCAACCATATGCTCTTGGTCCTGGAAGAAAATTCTGGACCTCCGTCTTGAGTTCACGCTGATGTTCAAATGGAGATTAGGAAATGGACATACCACTTCCTTTTGGTTCGACCACCGGCATGACAAAGGTCCTCTTCATAAGCTCTTCACGGCTGGAGATATATATCGGGCTGCGATTCCACGTTCGATCTCCGTCCGGGATTTCTTTTTCTCTGATTTTCCCCCTTCCGCGGTGATTGAAACCATTCGGCCTTGGTTGCTCCCCGAACCTTCTTTTTCAGATATTAGGGAGGATAGGTTTTGTTGGATCGGCCACCCGTCGGGGGATTTCTCGGTTTCATCGGCATGGAACCATATCAGACCGAGAGGTCAAGTTGTTCCTTGACTTTCCTTCCTGTGGGATAAGGCTATAGCTCCAAGGGATGCCTTCATTATGTGGTTAGCCTCGCACAATCGCCTTCCAACACAGGTTTTATTACTTCAATACCGGAGGATCGATGATGGCTCCTGTGCTTTCTGCCACAACACTCCGGACTCGGTCGATCATCTCTTCTTTGGTTGCCCTAACACTAATGGACTTGCCTCTACTTGGGCTTCCAAGTGTCTTTTGCACTGGCGGAATCGTCCCTGGAATGATTTCATTGTTTGGGCGAAGAAACACCTCGGTGGCCCCTCTTTTTCTCACAGAATTGCTAGATTCTCGCTGGGTGCCCTTTGCCACATTATTTGGTCCACGCGAAATGATATCCTATTTCGCAATAAGCAACTATTTGTTCCGGCGATGCTTTTTCATCTCGCTAAACTTGTCAAAGATAAGGCGCTCTCCCTCGGTCGTATCCAAGACATCTCCCGTAATAGACGCATTCAGAATAATTGGAGCCTATCGGACGCTATCTTTAGAGGGGATTAGACGTTTGTGTCCCTGCTACCGCTCCTGTTTATCCTTTGTACAAAGCTGCCCCTTCGTTTCTGCACTGGGAGCTACAGTACGCCAGGCTGTTTTTGTTGTCTCTGGGTGTTTTGACCGTTGGATCGAGCTGGAATTTTGTGGTGCTAATCTGTAGGGGCTCCTCTATATGTTCACCGTTCGGATCTCTTATGGGAGTTCTCCTGCTCACGACACACCTGTTCTTCTCAGTCCAGTTTTCTTCCTTCAGCTACAGTACACGTGACTGTTTTTGTTGTTTTTGGCTGATTGGACCGTTGGATTTGGCTTCAATTTTATGGCTGGGTATGTTATAACCCCTGCTATTTTATCACCGTTTGGATTGCCCTTAGGTGTTATCTCGATCGCGTTTGAGCTGTTCTTCCGGTTCCTGCTTCTGGCTACTGCTACTGTAAGGGCGGCTCCCCTTGTCTGGGTGATGCTGTTCACTTGCTTGGAGTTCTTTTGCCTCTCTCTTGGTCTTCATCTTCCCCTCGTCTCATGCTCCCTCCTTGTGGCTTGGTAGCTGATGGTTGCTCCACCTTTGTTCCTTCTGTCTGGCCATCCTGTTGCCTTTGCTGCTGTCCTCGTTTGGGTTGTTCTGTGGCTGCCTTGTCTCGGTGCTGCTGGCTCCTCCTGCTCCTGCTTTCTTTGGAGCTGCTTGGTTACACTCTCCTGCTGCCTCGATTCTTCTGTGCTGGTTCCTTGCCTTGGCTGTCTGGTTTTGATCCTCTCTGCTGCGGTCTGCGGTTCTGCCTCCACTGCTCCTCCGGTGTAGTCTACTGCTGGTCCCCCCCCTGGTGGCTATCTGCTGGGCTTTCTTCTTCTGTGGCTGCTTCTTCGCTGTCGCCTGCTGGGGCTCCCTTCCTGCCTGCTGTGATGCTGTTGCTGCCCCCTTTCCTTGCTGTTTTGGTTGTTCCCTTGTTGTCTTTGTTTCTTCGGTCACTGCGTTGGCCTTCTTTGTTTCGTTGTCGCTGGCTGGCTCTTCTTTCTGGCCTTCTTTTCTTTCTTTTTTGGGTCCCGTTGCTCCTGTGCTGCTTTGCTCCCTGTTGTTTGCTGGTGCTGCTGCTGCTGCTTCTCCTCCCTCGTTGTTTCAGCCGTGGTGTTTCCTTCCTTGGTCCTCTTCTGTGGCTGCTCCCCCCTCCTTGTTGGCTCTCTGTTGGATCTTCTCTTGCTGCTTTCCCTCTCCATTTGCTGCTGCTGACTGCCGCTGCTTCCCCCCTCTTGTGCCTTTGGTGTTTTCAACGTTGCTCTTACGATTCTGTTGCCTCCGCTTTTACTGCTGTGCAAGTGCTGTTGGCCTGCCTCACCTCCTCCTGCTGTGGTGCCACTAGGCTTCCCCCTCTGTGGGTTGCTTCTCCTTGGTGGTTTCTCTGTTGTTGGTTCGGTGCTTTCCTTTTTGCTCAGAACTTCATGCGCTGTTTCTTGTTGCTGCCGGGGTTGTTGTGGCCTGTCTCTTGGCCTTCCCTGTGGCTTCTGTTGCTCTTTCGTTTGCCTTTCTGGCTTTTGTTAGTTTTTTCTCGTTTTTGTCGTGTTGTATCTTACATCCGGTTCACCGTTGAACTCCCTTTGTCACATACTGTGTCATTTGGAGTTCATGGTTTTTGTGTCCGGTTCCCCTTGTATCTAGTGCTTTGGAAAGATCAATACATACTTACTTTACCCAAAAAAAAAAAAAACAACTGCTGTTGTTGTCTGTTGGTTCTCTTCCTTTTGCTCAGCTCTACCTGCTGCTGTTTTTGTTGCTGCCGGTGTTGTGCTGGCCTTCTTTTGGCCTTCCCTTTGGCTTTTGTTGCACTTTTGTTAGCCTTTCTGGCTTTTGCTTGTATGTTCTCTTTTGTCGTGTTGTATCTTGCAACCGGTTCACCGTTGAACTCCCTATGTCACACAGTGTGTCATTTTGAGTTCATGGTTTTTGTGTCCGGTTTCCTTGTATCTAGCGCATTGAAAAGATCAATACATACTTACCTTACAAAAAAAAATAAAAAAACAACTGCGAAAGCATACTTTTCATTTGCTGCTCGGATCACTATTCACTTGCGTCACTGTTCACTCAGACTCTCTCTTGGTTCTTCAGGAGCGTTTCCTCGCGAGAACTGTTCACCCGACTGTCTGATGGCTTCATCCGGCGATCCAGCCGTCGGTTTCCTCTGATTCTTGGCGTCCCTGGTCGCCTTGCCTCCCTCACTGAGCTCTCCGGCTGGATCCCTGCTTGGTGCCCTCCCTGGTGCTCCTCAGCGGATCTGACTTCGGCTTTGAGGATTCTGCTCGCGATTTGATTCTTGAGCTCCTGTCTTCATTCGTCCAGTTCAGGTGGTTCTTCCTTGGTCTCCTTGTTCGCCTAATGGTTCGCTGATCATCCTCTATCCTGTCCTTCGTCTGGTGTCTCTGGCTGAGCTTCGGGTTTTGAATTGATCCACTATAGGGTTTCCTCCCCTGTTTATTCGTGCTCAGCTTGCTCTGTTTTCTGGTTGTTGGCTGCAATTGCATTGGTATCTGGTTTCTGCATCTCTGTTTATATCTCCATCTTGGTCTTGACTGGTGGTTGATGGATTGGTCTGGTTGAATGGTGGGTGAAGCTGCTGTAACTGTGCTCCCAATCATGGTTTCTGATGTTGAGGCTTCCTCTGCCCCCGTAGTAGAGTTACAACCCTGTCCTATCCCTGGTGAAACCAGCATACCTGTTTCCAATGCCCTACCTATTGTCACGCCTAATTCTGCTGGGCTGGGAGGTAGATTTAAGCCAGTTGGGGCTGAGGCAGGGGCTGCGATTCCTGTTCGGGCTTCAAGACCTAACTCTCATGATAATCGACATAGACGTAGTAGAGGAAGATCTTCGAGGAGGAAATCTAAGGCTCCTGTTGACCAATAGGGAACCCAAACTGACAATGTAGCTTCTGCTGCAACTCTTCATTCTGTGGAAGTTGCCAAGGGACGCCGCAGCTCTAGTAGAGCCAATGCTCAAATTGCCCACAGAACTTGGGCAAATGTGGCAAATGGGGCAAATGTGGCAAAGGTGTTGACTAAGGGTTATAATCTATCTTATGTTGCTCCATTGATGGTGGATGGCGAACCGATTGTTGACATTACACCTGAGGTAGTGGCCAATGAGAATCCGATATTGAAGGAATGTGTCGTTGGATGCTTCCTTGGTCGGAAGCTTTACTTCAAACTAACGGAAGAATCTATCAAGAAGACTTGGGGAGATCATGTGACGGATATTCGGTTGCATGATAATGGATACTACTTCATCCACATCCCGGAAGAGGAGTTTAGGAGGAAGGTTCTGGAAATGGGAACCCTTTCCATCCTAAATTGCATTATGATGCTCCAAGCGTGGCATCCTAAATTGAAGCTCGAGAAAGGTATTCATGAATCCCTTCCGATTTGGGTGAGATTGAGGAATATCCCTCTCTCTCTTTGGTCTTCCGCTGGTATTGGACGTATTGCGAGTGCACTTGGTAACCCTCTTTATGTTGATTCTCACACGGATCAAATGAAGAGACTCTCCTTCGCTAGGGTTTGTGTGCAAATTAAAGCCACCCAACCCCGACTTGAGGTGGTCAAAATTAAATGGGATGGAGAACTCATCTCCATTGGCTTAGAATATGAATGGAAACCCCTTGTGTGTGATTCCTGTCGCATTTATGGACACAAGCTGGGCTCCACTGACTTCCCCTGTGCTGCGACCCCGGTAGCTCCACTGCATAAACCTTCAGCCTCCCGCCAACAGCCAGCTGAAGGTGAATGGCAGCAAGTCAGAAGGAAAAACACTCGAAGGAGTGGCCTGGAAAATCTGATACTGAACCAAACAGAAGCCTCTGCTCTGGTTCGTCCGCTACCAACTCCTCCTTGCTACCCATCAGAACCTCTGGCGCCTTCTCCTCCTGGTTTGTAGAGGATCCCTGCAGCTTATGAAGATCCCCGCATGGTACCTCCATCTGTTGAGCCCTCCTCAGTCCTCATACCAGATGCCACCAGGTCCACAACCGCTGTGTACACATCTGTTGCAGGAACAGCTTGCGCATCTGTTGCAGGAACAGCTTGCACCCCCAGCCTTGCTGCAGCTGCTGCAGATGATATCTCTCCCAGCACTACTGCACAGCCTCCTCTCTGGGCTGCTGCGTTGGCTCTATTCAAACAGATGGATCACTCGGCTGCTGCTCTGTTTCTTCAATCTGCTGTGGCTATTTCTAAGCAACCTAAGCAGAATATGCTCAACTTGGACAGAACTGGAGAGTTCCCGACCCCCTTGATGGCTGATTCGGACTCTGCTCGGTGCAGCATGCCGGGTCCTGTGCAGCCCCTTCCGCCTCCTCGCGACTTGGCTACATTCCAGCAGTTGTCTCTTTCTGGGTCTTCTTCTCGGGCTACTTCGCCCCATGGTTCTAGTTCGGATAAGGAGGAGGGTCCTGAGAGCAATATGGCAAGTGGAAGAGGACTTTCCCTTATTGTCTCCACCCCACATTAGATCGCGGGCGACGGTTTTTGCCCTCCCCAAACCTCATGACTTACCCTCATCGGCTGATGCTCTAGAGGCCCGTGAGCTGCATAACCAAGCTGGAGACTCTACCCCCACTTTTCCTAAGGCCAACTCTCGAAAGCCGAAGAAGAAGCCGACTAAGAAGAAGTAGTTACCCCTCCCTCCTTTTCTGTAAATATGTTTTTTGGTGTATGGAATATTAGGGGTCTTGTTGACCCTCTCCGCCAAGCTGAAATTCGTTCATTGGTTCGGATTTCTTGTCTCTCTTGCATTGGTTTATTGGAGACGAAGGCGAAAGCCTCTAGTTTTGACGCTATTTCTCGCAGTTTACTCCCGGGTTGGACTTGGGTGGCTAACTATGAATATTCTCCCCTTGGTCGTATATGGATTGGCTAGAACCCCCAAGCGATTGATCTTATGGTTCTTTCAATCTCCGACCAGTTAATTCATGTGCGCCTTTCTTTAACTACTTTGAACTGTTCTTGCCTTCTCTCGGTTGCTTATGGCGGTCACTCCTTCATATCTCGGCGGTCTCTATGGACGGATCTTATTCGACTTAGTGATTGTGTGGATCCCTGGATTGTTACCGGTGACTTTAATGCAATCCGGGATATCACGGATAGGATGGGTGGATCGACTAGTTGGATTCCTGCATTTGAGGAGTTTGGCGAGTGCTTGTCTCAGGCACGTTTGGATGATCTCCGCTATGTGGGCCACATATTTACTTGGTCTACTTCCTCCGGTTTGGACCGTAAGCAGCGAAAGATTGATCGTGTTCTTGTTAATGAGCATTGGAGCCGACTATTTTCTTTCTCAGAGGCTACCTTCCTGGCACCTGGGATCTCTGACCACACTCCTATGGTAATCAAGATTATGCCTCCTCCTGTATCAAAGAAGCCTTTCAAGTTCTTCAATTACTGGAGGACCCACCCTTCCTTTAAGGATATTGTTTCGCAGGTTTTGTCTACTCCAATTGGTGGTTCCCCCATGTTTGTTATCTGTAGCAAACTTAAACTCCTTAAGTGTCGACTCAAACAACTTAATAGGAGCTCGTTCTCTGACATTTCGGAACGTACTGAGAAAGCCAGGAATGACCTCTCCCTCATCCAAGAGGCGCTGGAACGTGATCCCTTGAACCAAACCCTGGCGGACCGTGAGATGGAGCACCTTCAGACCTTTGCGACCCTTAGACTCCAAGAGGAGTCTTTTTTCAAACAAAAGTCTAGAATCAGGTGGCTCAAAGAAGGGGACTTGAATACTAGATATTTCCATCACTTCGTCAATAAACGGAGGTTGCAAAACCGTATACTTTCTGTGGTGGATTCGGATGGTTTGATACTGACTGACCAGATTCAGGTGAAGGCTCATATCGTGAACCATTTTGAGGAACTCCTAAATGCTAATGATACCTCTATTCGGCCGGACCTTGCTGAGATTCGCGGCTTCCTATCTCATACCATTAATGATGATCAAATGGAGGTCCTCTCCAGGGATGTCGCGGAGGAGGAGGTTCGAAGCACTTTATTTTCCCTTGCTAAAGGCAAATCCCCTGGACCCGATGGCTTTAATGTGGAATTCTTTATCTCTTCTTGGGATATCGTCGGCCCCTCCTTCACCTTGGCAATTATGGATTTCTTTAGGAATGGGCGCCTTCTTAAGGAAACAAATGCAACAATTCTTTCGCTGGTTCCGAAATCCCCCAACGCCTTAGCAATGCATGACTTCCGGCCTATTGCTTGATGTAATACTATCTACAAATGCATAACCAAGTTGCTCGCCAATAGAGTCGCTTCCCTCTTGCCTTCGCTCATCTCCCCTTCCCAAATGGCTTTTGTCAGAGGAAGGAGAATCAGCGACAACATCTTGATTGCCCAAGAACTCTTTGCGGACTTCCATCATCCTCAATATAGCTCCCGATGTGCTATTAAGGTGGACTTCCGTAAGGCTTATGATACGCTGAGTTGGGGTTTCATCCAGCTTGTTCTTCGTGCCTTTGGCTTCCCGGAGTTCTTTATCGGTTTGATCATGGAATGTGTTTTGACACCAAAATTCTCTGTGGCTATCAATGGGGAGCTTCATGGGTTCTTCTCTAGCAATAGAGGTATCATGCAAGGCGATCCCCTATCTCCCTATCTTTTCACCCTGGTTATGGAAGTGCTTTCTGGGATCCTTCATGCCAACTCCTCCTATCCCGACTTCAAACCTTATTGGCGATGTAAGCGTACTCGGATCTCCCATCTTTTCTTTGCAGATGACGTACTTTTATTTTCTGAGGGCCACTTACCATCCATTGACCTACTGAAGAAAGGATTAGACTTATTCTCTAGTTGGTCGGGCCTACACCCGAACCCCAACAAGAGTGAATTCTATATTTTCGGGTGGCTTGCCGACTCTTCAAATCCAAATTCAGCACCTATTGGAGTTTCAACAAGGAAATCTCCCGTTCCGATATCTGGGAGTTCCTGTCATTTCTTCTCGGCTGGGCAAAGTGGACTGTAACGTCCTTGTTATTGCTATTACCGCCAGAGCTCGCTCTTGGGCTCATCGTTACCTATCTTATGCCGGCCGTTTGCAGCTCCTCAAATCGATTTTACACTCCATCCACATCTATTGGGCCGGTGTTTTCACCCTCCCAAAATCCGTTTTGAAAACAGGTCATTCTACGTCAATTCTTGTGGAAGGGCCCTGATCTTGGTGTTGGAGGGGCTAAGGTTTCCTGGTCGAATATTTATCTCCCTAAGAAGGAAGGTGGCCTGGGAATTCGCAGACTCTTTGATTGTAATAGAGCCTTGACTTTAAAACATATCTGGTCTTTATTCACGGACAAGGAATCTCTTTGGTGTAAATGGATCCACTCTAATTTTTTGCGGAAAGCCAACTTCTGGACCATTACTAGACCAACCATATGCTCTTGGTCTTGGAAGAAAATTCTAAACCTCCGCTTTGAGTTCTCGCTGATGTTCAAATGGAGATTAGGAAATGGACATACCACTTCCTTTTGGTTCGATCATTGGCATGAGAAAGGACCTCTTCATAAGCTTTTCACAGCTGGAGATATCTATCGGGCTGGGATCCCACGTACGATCTCCGTTCGGGACTTCTTTTTCACTGATTTTCCCCCTTCTACGGTGCTTGACACCATTCGGTCTTGGATGCTCCCGGAGCCTTCTTTTTCGGATACTAGAGATGACAGGTTTTGTTGGATTGGCCACTCGTCTGGGGATTTCACAGTTTCATCGGCATGGAACCATATCAAACCGAGAGGTCAAGTTGTTCCTTGGCATTCCTTCCTGTGGGATAAGACTATAGCTCCAAGGGATGCCTTCATTATGTGGTTAGCCTCGCACAATCGCCTTCCTACACAGGTTTTGTTACTTCAATATCGGAGGATCGATGATGGTTCCTGTGCTTTCTGCCACAACACTCCCGACTCGGTCGATCATCTCTTCTCTAGTTGTTCTATCACTAATGGACTTGCCTCTACTTGGGCTTCCAAGTGTCTTTTGCACTGGCGGAATTGCCCCTGGAATGATTTCATTGATTGGGCGAAGAAACACCTCGGTGGCCCCTCATTTTCTCACAGAATTGCCAGATTTTCGCTGGGTGCCCTCTGCCATATCATTTGGTCCACGCGAAATGATTTCTTATTTCGCAATAAGCAACTATTTGTTCCGGCGATGCTTTTTCATCTCTCTAGACTTGTCAAAGACAAGGCGCTCTCCCTCGGTCGTATTCAAGACCTCTCCCGTAATAGACGCATTCAGAATAATTGGAGCTTATCGGATGCTATCTTTAGTGGGGATTAGACGTATGTGTTGCTGCTCCTGTGCCCGATGATCCTTTGTACAAAGCTGCTGGTTCGTTTCTGCACTGGATGCTACAGTACACCCGGCTGGTTTTGGTGTCTCCGGGTGTTTTGACCGTTGGATCTGGTTGGAATTTTGTGGTAGTGATCTGTATAACTCCTACTATATGTTCACCGTTTGGATTTTTGATAGGAGCTCTCCTGCTCGCGGTAGACCTGTTCTACTCAGTCCAGTTTTTCCTGCTGCATCTACAGTACACACGACTGTTTGTGGTGTTTCTGGCTGATTGGACCGTTGGATTAGGCTGCAATTTTGTGGCAGGGATTGTTATACCCCCTGCTACTTTCTCATCGTCTGGATTGTTCATAGGAGTCATCTCGCTCGCGGTGGAGCTGTTCTACCGGTTCCAAGTTTTCTGGCTGCTGCTACAGTACGCGCGGCTGGTTTAGTCTACTCCGTCTGCTTGGTCTGTTGGATTCCGTTGTAATTTTGTGTTTGGGATCAGTATATCCCATGCTTCATCTTTACCGCTTGGTTTTTGGTTTGGAGCTCTCCCTGCTGTGGTGTCGCTGATTCCATGCTGGGGGTTTTTTCTGCCTCTCTTGGTCTGCATCTTCCTCTTAGTTCATGCCCCGCCTTTTCGACACTTGCTGGTTGCCCCCTCCTTCGCTGCTGCTGCTGATCTCTGTGTTTCTCACTGACTGACGCCTGCTGCCACCTCATGATGACCCCTTTGCTCTGCTTGATGCTGATGCACCCTCTAGAGCTGCTGGTTCCCTTATCTCCTTCTGTCACGATGCTACTGTGATCCATAAGCTGCTGCACTCTCTGGAGCTGCTGTCTGCTGTTGATGATTCTCTCCCATGTTTAGGCTATACTTGGCTATTCTTGCTCTACCATTGATCCTTCTATCTGCCCATCTTGATGCTGGTGCTGCGGCTACTGCCCCTCTGCTGCTGATCCCTCTGCCCTTTGGATTCGCTGCTGCTGCTGTCTTGGTGTCTCTGTCCTGTTTGGTTTGTCTTGATGTCTGGGTTGTGGTTCCTTTTGTGGCTGCTGCTTAGTCACGATGCTGCTGGTTCCTCATGCTACTGCATTCTCTGGAGCTGCTTGGTTTCTTCTCACCTTTTTCCTCGATTCTGCTGTGATGGTTCTTTGCCAAGGCTATCTGTTGTTGATCCTCTCTTCTGTGGTCTGCTGTTACTGCCTCGGTTGCTCCTCGGCTTTGGTTTGCTGCTACTGCTCCCCCCTTCTCTATCGTCTTCTGTTGCTGCTCTCTCCTCCCCTTGGTGTCCTTCTGCTGGTTGTACTTCTTCTGTTGCTGCTTCTTCTCTGTCGCCTACTGGGGCTCCCTTCATGCCTGCTGTGCTGCTGTTGCTGCTCCTTTTCCTAAGTCACCTGCTGCTGCTGCTGACCCTCCCTCTACTGACGCCTGCTGTCTAGCTTGTGGTCCCTGGTGCCGTTGATGCTTCTGCTCTGGGTCCTTAGTTCCTACTCCCCTTTCCGTGCTGTTTTGGTTGTTCCATTATTGTCACTGTTCTCTGGTCACTGCGTTGGCCTTCTTTTGTTTCGTTTTGGCTGGCTGGCTATTTTTCTGGCCTTCTTTGCTTTCTTTTTTTGGGTTCCTTTGTTCTTGTGTTGCTACACTCCCTGTCTGATGCCTGCTGGTGCTGCTGCTGCTGCTGCTCCCTCCCTCGATGCTACTGCCGTGAAGATTCCATACCAAGTTCCTATCCTGTGGCTGCTCCTCTCCTCCCTGTAGGTTCTATGTTGGATCTTCTGTTGCTGCTTCTCCTCTCCAAGGTTAGTTTTTTGTTGGACATCCAAGCTGGCTGCTGCTCTGCTCTGCTGCGATGCTTCTGCATCGCCCATCATCTGCTGCTTCTTTGTGCTGCTGTCTTTTGCTGAGGTTCCATCCTTTGCCTGCTAGTCTCTTGCCTCTGTGTTGTTGGGGTCTTGCCTCCGATTCCCCCCCCCCCCTTTTGTTTCTCCTTTGGGCTGCTTGTTTAGCCTTTCTGTTGTTGAGGTCTTTTTGCAACCGGTTCACCGTTGAACCCTCTTTGGCATATAATGGTGCCATCCATGGTTCATGGTTCTTTTGTGTTCGGTTTCCCCTGTATTTAGCACTTTGAAAAGTATAATACACAATTATCTTACCAAAAAAAAAAACAACTGCGAAAGCATATCTTTCTTTTGTTCTTGATACGCGCGTACTGTTCACGCGCCAAGATGCTCCCGACTGTTTCACGCTCGGTTACTATTCACCCGTCGATTTTCTGTTGATTCCGACCATTCCCGGCGCCGATTGGGACGATTCTCAAGGGGGTTCTGTTCGCCACTTCCCCCTTGTCTTTCCCCTTGATCGGCAACTCCCGACGCTGGCTTTTCCCTCTTCGGTGGCTTCGTCAAGATCTGCGTGCTGGGTTTCATCTGGCACCATTCACCCGGCGGCAACTTGGTGATTTCGGCTGGCCCCGACGACGATTGAAGCGGTTTGTTGGGGGCTTTTGCTCGCCTGAACTCCCTTGACAATCCCTTCGGCTGGCGCCTTCTTTCGTTATCTGTTCTACCACCGGATACCTCCCGTAGACTTACGGCCTGGGTCTCGTCTTCTCCAGCCCTCGGGTCTGTGCACGGCGGTTTCCGGCGTAATTGGCTGGCACTGGTGGTCTTATACCAATCTCCTGACTCCTCTCACTCTTCTCTCTCGGCCTTGTACCCAGATCTCTGAGGGTGGTTGTGCTTCTCGTTCGCGCTGCAATCATCCTGCCGAGATCTGAGGTTCGCGATCAACATTGGTCCCTCTGACCAACCCGAGGGTCTTGCTCAGCTTGACCGACCTTGACAACCTCTATTTGAGCCTGGATTACTCTGCCTTGCTTGTGGTTTGGTTGTGGTTCTACTGGATGCGGTAGGTAGTCATTGCAGGGGACTTTCACTACTCTGTTCTGCTGTGATTTAGTCTGCTACGCTAGGGAGGTTATTAGCTGTTGTATTGTTGGTGTTCTCATCAATTGTTGCTGGTGCTGGGTTGTTGTTGTCATGATTGGCCTTGACTGGTAGTTGGAATTGGTAGTTGGGTTGGTTTTCTTTTCTGATCTGGTGGCTGTTGTTAGTTGTTGGTGTGGCTTGTGGTGGCTGCTGTGATTCTCTATTGGCTGTGGTGGCTGGTTTATACTGCCCTGGTTGCCGTGATTGTGGCTGCCATCCTGTCACAGCAGTGGCTAATGTTTTCCATTCCTTGTTGATCGTGAATGGCTGCCCTCCCTCCTATTCTGGGAAGCAGTCCCCCTATTTCATGCTGTGAGCTTCACGTAGAAGCTTCTTCTGCGTCCCTCCCTGCCCCTGCTCGTCAGCACTCTTCCTCAACAGCTGACCATGTGCAGACCCCCCAAGGATTAGCTATTAATGCCATCGACAAGGGCAAAGCTGCTGCTGGGCCTGGAGATGCTGGCATTTTGGGAGAGCCTGCTCTTGGTTTAGCTCACTTGCGTGATCCCAGAAGGGGCCGTAGTAGAGGTAGGACACGAAGTAGAGGTAGACCTCTTCAGACTAAACCTAGACCTACTCCGACTCTAGTGGGTAGCCAAAAGGCGTCTTCTGCAGCTGGCACTTCTCGACCTGCGGGGGAGCTCGGCGTAGCCTCTGCTCGCCCTCCCTTTCCTCACATTGATAGAAGCCAAAGTCGACCTCAGGCTTTGCCTATTGCACACCAAAAACCTAGAACGTGGGCTAATGTGGCTAAGGTTGTCTCCATGGGCTATAACCTCAAACATGTATCTCCGAATAGGATAGATGGTGAGTTGGTTGTCGACATTCCTCCGGAGGTTGAGCAGGAAGAAAACCCTTTTTGGAAAAATTGTATCGTCGGATACTTTCTTGGCAAGAAGATATACTTTAAAGCGACTGAGGAGGCGATTAAAAAGGCTTGGGGTGCTCACCTCGTTGATGTCCGTCTACATGAGGATGGTTTCTACTTCTTTCACATCCCAGATGATTCATATAGAAGACAGGTCTTGGAGAATGGCCCTATCTCTATCTTTAATAGCACAATGGTACTTCAACAGTGGCACTCGGATCTTAAACTTAACAAAGGTCTCCAAGACACTTTCCCGATTTGGGTTAAGCTGCGGGGTGTTCCCTTTTCATTATGGTCTTCTGTAGGATTTGGATATATTGCGGGTGCAATTGGTAAGGCTTTATACACTGATGAACATACAGCCTCTGTTCAAAGAATCTCTTATGCCCGTGTTTGTGTCGAAATTAAAGCTACTCATTCTCTCCTGGAAGTTTTAAAGGTGAGGTGGAAAGGTGAAATGTATAGCATAGCTGTGGAATATGAATGGATGCCACCTTCCTGCGGTATGTGTGGTATGTTTGGACACAAGGAAGGATCCTCTGCCTTCCCTTGTGCTAAACCAAATGAAACTGTGCCCTCCAGACCACCTGCCCACCTCTCAACCCCGAAGGTGCTTGGCAACAGGTCAAAAGGCGGGGTAGACGTAGGACAGCTGCAGGTTCTGATCATCTTATACTCCCGAGGTTATTCCTCCACAGGAAGATACACTTGCCGTGCGGCATTATGAGTCATTACATGCGGATGGGGAGGTGCTGCTTCCTCAGTTCATTGCTGGTGTGATGGATGATACCTCTGCTCAGTCGCCTCAACCTTCCCTGGTGTCTCTCGCAGCAAAACAGACCCCAACTCCCTTCCCCTCCCCGCCCAAAGAAGCTGTTCCTCCTTTGCTTCACGGTTCCCTCCCATCTGTTCCTCTCTCGGTGGTCAGTCCCCCAGCGCTCCTATTTCGGAGTGGCCCTTCTTTCCCTTCGGCTGCTGGCCAACCTTCAGAAACTGCTGCAGATGATACCTCTCCCAGCACTACTGCACAGTCTCCTCTCTGGGCTGCTGCGTTGGCTCTGTTCAAACAGATGGATCACTCGGCTGCTGCTCTGTTTCTTCAATCTGCTGTGGCTATTTCTGAACAACCTAAGCAGAGTATGCTCAACTTGGACAGAACTAGAGAGCTCCCGACCCCCCTTGATGGCTGATTCGGACTCTGCTCGGTGCAGCATGCCGGGTCCTGTGCAGCCCCTTCCGCCTCCTCGCGACTTGGCTACATTCCAGCAGTTGTGTCTTTCTGGGTCTTCTTCTCGGGCTACTTCGCCCCATGGTTCTAGTTCGGATAAGGAGGAGGGTTTTGAGAACAAGATGGCAAGTGATGTGGAAGAGGACTTTCCATTATTGTCTCCACCACACACTAGATCGCGGGCAACGGTTTTTGCCCTCCCCAAACCTCATGACTTACCCTCATCGACTGATGCTCTAGAGGCCCGTGAGCTGCATAACCAAGCTGGAGACTCTACCCCCACCTCTCCTAAGGCCAACTCTCGAAAGCCGAAGAAGAAGCCGGCTAAGAAGAAGTAGTTACCCCTCCCTCCTTTTCTGTAAATATGTTTTTTGGTGTATGGAATATTAGGGGTCTTGTTGACCCTCTCCGCCAAGCTGAAATTCGTTCATTGGTTCGGATTTCTCGTCTCTCTTGCATTGGTTTATTGGAGACGAAGGCGAAAGCCTCTAGTTTTGACGCTATTTCTCGCGGTTTACTCCCGGGTTGGACTTGGGTGGCTAACTATGAATATTCTCTCCTTGGTCGTATATGGATTGGCTGGAACCCCCAAGTGATTGATCTTATGGTTCTTTCAATCTCCGACCAGTTAATTCATGTGCGCCTTTCTTTAACTACTTTGAACTGTTCTTGCCTTCTCTCGGTTGCTTATGGCGGTCACTCCTTCATATGTCGGCGTTCTCTATGGACGGATCTTATTCGACTTAGTGATTGTGTGGATCCCTGGATTGTTGCCGGTGACTTTAAGGCAATCCGAGATATCACGGATAGGATGGGTGGATCGACTAGTTGCATTCCTGCATTTGAGGAGTTTGGCGAGTGCTTGTCTCAGGCACGTTTGGATGATCTCCGCTATGTGGGCCACAGATTTACCTGGTCTACTTCCTCCGGTATGGACCGTAAGCAGCGAAAGATGATCGTGTTCTTGTTAATGAGCATTGGAGCCGACTGTTTTCTTTCTCAGAGGCTACCTTCCTGACACCTCGGATCTCTGACCATACTCCTATGGTCATCAAGATTATGCCTCCTCCTGTATCAAAGAAGCCTTTCAAGTTCTTCAATTACTGGAGGACCCACCCTTCCTTTAAGGATATTGTTTCGCAAGTTTGGTCTACACCAATCGGCGGTTCCCCCATGTTTGTTGTCTGTAGCAAACTTAAACTCCTTAAGGGTTGACTCAAACAACTTAATAGGAGCTCGTTCTCTGACATTTCGGAACGTACTGAGAAAGCCAGGAATGACCTCTCCCTCATCCAAGAGGCGCTGGAACGTGATCCCTTGAACCAAACCCTGGCGGACCGTGAGATGGAGCACCTTTAGACCTTTGCGACCCTTAGACTCCAAGAGGAGTCTTTTTTCAAACAAAAGTCTAAAATCAGGTGGCTCAAAGAAGGGGACTTGAATACTAGATATTTCCATCACTTCGTCAATAAACGGAGGTTGCAAAACCGTATACTTTCTGTGGTGGATTCGGATGGTTTGATACTGACTGACCAGATTCAGGTGAAGGCTCATATCGTGAACCATTTTGAGGAACTCCTAAATGCTAATGATACCTCTATTCGGCCGGACCTTGCTGAGATTCGCGGCTTCCTATCTCATACCATTAATGATGATCAAATGGAGGTCCTCTCCACGAATGTCGCGGAGGAGGAGGTTCGAAGCACTTTATTTTCCCTTGCTAAAGGCAAATCCCCTGGATCCGATGGCTTTAATGTGGAATTCTTTATCTCTTCTTGGGATATCGTTGGCCGCTCCTTCACCTTGGCAATTATGGATTTCTTTAGGAATGGGCGCCTTCTTAAGGAAACAAATGCAACAATTCTTTCGCTGGTTTCGAAATCCCCCAATGCTTTAGCAATGCATGACTTCCGGCCTATTGCTTGCTGTAATACTATCTACAAATGCATAACCAAGTTGCTCGCCAATAGAGTCGCTTCCCTCTTGCCTTCGCTCATCTCCCCTTCCCAAACTGCTTTTGTTAGAGGAAGGAGAATTAGCGACAACATCTTGATTGCCTAAGAACTCTTTGCGGACTTCCATCATCCTCAATATAGCTCCCGATGTGCTATTAGGTGGACTTCCGTAAGGCTTATGATACGCTGAGTTGGGGTTTCATCCAGCTTGTTCTTCGTGCCTTTGGCTTCCCGGAGTTCTTTATCGGTTTGATCATGGAATGTGTTTCGACACCAAAATTCTCTGTGGCTATCAATGGGGAGCTTCATGGGTTCTTCTCTAGCAATAGAGGTATCAGGCAAGGCGATCCCCTATCTCCCTATCTTTTCACCCTGGTTATGGAAGTGCTTTCTGGGATCCTTCATGCCAACTCCTCCTCTCCCGACTTCAAACCTTATTGGCGATGTAAGCGTACTCGGATCTTCCATCTTTTCTTTGCAGATGACGTACTTTTATTTGCTGAGGGCCACTTACCATCCATTGACCTACTGAAGAAAGGATTAGACTTATTCTCTAGTTGGTCGGGCCTACACCCGAACCCCAACAAGAGTGAATTCTATATTTCGGGTGGCTTGCCGACTCTTCAAATCCAAATTCAGCACCTATTGGAGTTTCAACAAGGAAAACTCCCGTTCCGATATCTGGGAGTTCCTGTCATTTCTTCTCGGTTGGGTAAAGTGGACTGTAACGTCCTTGTTAATGCTATTACCGCCAGAGCTCGCTCTTGGGCTCATCGTTACCTATCTTATGCCGGCCGTTTGCAGCTCCTCAAATCGGGTCTACACTCCATCCACATTTATTGGGTCGGTGTTTTCACCCTCCCGAAATCCGTTTTGAAAAGAATTGTGGTCATTTTACGTCAATTCTTGTGGAAGGGCCCTGATCTTGGTGTTGGAGGGGCTAAGGTTTCCTGGTCGAATATTTGTCTCCCTAAGAAGGAAGGTGGCCTGGGAATTCGCAGACTCTTTGATTGTAATAGAGCTTTGACGCTAAAACATATCTGGTCTTTATTCACGGACAAGGAATCTCTTTGGTGTAAATGGATCCACTCTAATTTTTTGCGGAAAGCCAACTTCTGGACCATTACAAGACCAACCATATGCTCTTGGTCTTGGAAGAAAATTCTAGACCTCCGCTTTGAGTTCTCGTGGATGTTCAAATGGAGATTAGGAAATGGACATACCACTTCCTTTTGGTTCGATCATTGGCATGAGAAAGGACCTCTTCATAAGCTTTTCACGGCTGGAGATATCTATCGGGCTGGGATCCCACGTACGATCTCCGTTCGGGACTTCTTTTTCTCTGATTTTCCCCCTTCTACGGTGCTTAAAACCATTCGGCCTTGGATGCTCCCGGAGCCTTCTTTTACGGAGACTAGGGATGACAGGTTTTGTTGGATTGGCCACTCGTCTGGGGATTTCACGGTTTCATCGGCATGGAACCATATCAGACCGAGAGGTCATGTTGTTCCTTGGCATTCCTTCCTGTGGGATAAGACTATAGCTCCGAGGGATGCCTTCATTATGTGGTTAGCCTCTCACAATCGCCTTCCTACACAGGTTTTGCTACTTCAATATCGGAGGATCGATGATGGTTCCTGTGCTTTCTGCCACAACACTCCCGACTCGGTTGATCATCTCTTCTTTGGTTGTTCTATCACTAATGGACTTGCCTCTACTTGGGCTTCCAAGTGTCTTTTACACTGGCGGAATCGCCCCTGGAATGATTTCATTGATTGAGCGAAGAAACACCTTGGTGGCCCCTCATTTTCTCACAGAATTGCCAGATTTTCGCTGGGTGCCCTCTGTCATACATTTGGTCCACGCGGAATGATATCTTATTTCGCAATAAGCAACTATTTGTTCCGGCGATGCTTTTTCATCTCTCTAGACTTGTCAAAGACAAGGCGCTCTCCCTCGGTCGTATCCAAGACCTCCCCCGTAATAGACGCATTCAGAATAATTTGTGCTTATCGGATGCTATCTTTAGTGGGGATTAGACGTATGTGTTGCTGCTCCTGTGCCCGATGATCCTTTGTACAAAGCTGCTGGTTCATTTCTGCACTGGATGCTACAGTACGCCCGGCTGGTTTTGGTGTCTCCGGGTGTTTTGACCGTTGGATCTGGTTGGAATTTTGTGGTAGTGATCTGTATAACTCCTAATATATGTTCACCGTTTGGATTTTTGATAGGAGCTCTCCTGCTCGCGGTAGACATGTTCTACTCAGTCCAGTTTTTCCTGCTACATCTACAGTACACGCGACTGTTCTTGGTGTTTCTGGCTGATTGGACCGTTGGATTAGGCTGTAATTTTGTGGCAGTGATTGTTATACCCCCTACTACTTTCTCACCGTCTGGATTATTCATAGGAGTCATCTCGCTCGCGGTGGAGCTGTTCTACAGGTTCCAAGTTTTCTGGCTACTGCTACAGTACGCGCGGCTGCTTTAGTTTACTCCGTCTGCTTGGTCCGTTGGATTCCGTTGTAATTTTGTGTTTGGGATCAGTATATCCCATGCTTCATCTTTACCGCTTGGATTTTGGTTGGAGTTCTCCCTGCTGTGGTGTCGCTGATTCCATGCTGGCGTTTTTTCTGCCTCTCTCGGTCTGCATCTTCCTCTCGGTTCATGCTCTCTCCTTGATGCTCTGGTTGCTGGTCATGGTTGTTCTTACTCTCTTTGTCCTCTCCTGGTGTTGCTGCGCTCTTGGTGTCCTTGTGTCTGTGTTTTCTTTCCCTTTCTTTGTTTCTTTTTGGGTTTTCTTCGGGTTTTACGATGCTGCTCTTTCGCTTCTTATGCCTCTGCTGTTGCTGTTGCGCAAGAGCTGCTGCCCTGCCTCACCTCCTCCTGCTGCGGTGCCGCTGGGCCTCCCTCTCTGTGGGTTGCATCTCCTTGTTGGGTTCTCTGTTGTTGTTTCGGTTCTTTCCCTTTTGCTCAGCACTTCCTGCTGCTGTTTTTTGTTGCTGCCGGTGTTGTATTGGCCTGTTTCTTGGCCTTCCCTTTGGCCTTTATTGCACTTTCGTTAGCCTTACTGGCTTTTGTTTGTATTTCCTCTTTTGTCGTGTTGTATCTTACAACCGGTTCTCCGTTGAACTCCCTATGTCACATACTGTGTCATTTGGAGTTCATGGTTTTTGTGTCCGGTTTCCCTTGTATCTAGAGCTTTGGAAAGATCAATACAATCAATCGCTCGTTCGTTCGGCATGAGTCAGGCATCGATCGATCGATCGGCCGTTCGGCATGAGTCACGCGTCGATCGATCGGCCGTTCGGCATGACTCACGCATAACTCGTGAATCATGGATCGCTTGGCAGCTCGGCATGAGTCATGAATCGATCGCTCGTCCGTTCGGCATGAGTCATGCATCGATCGATCGACCGTTCGGCATGAGTCATGCATCGATCGATCGGCCGTTCCGCATGACTCACGCATAACTCGTGAATCATGGATCGCTCGACAGCTCGGCATGATTCATGAATCGATAGCTCGGGCATTCGGCATGATTCATGCATCGATCGCTCGGCCATTCGGCATGAGTCATGCATCGATCGCTGGGCCGTTCGGCATGACTCACGCATTGGTCGCTCGACCGTTCAATTCACGCACAAGGTCCGTCCGATAGTTTATCGATCGTTTCTCCTCCGATTGAATCCATTCCTCTTTCTAAAAAATTTTTGAGTCATGAAAACAGCCTCCCAATGGTTTTCCCACCTCCCAAGTAATTTTTCCTTTTTTCCAATTTTTTTCAAATTTTTATTTACCAAAAATAAAAATAAAATAATACGTTCGTCGAAATTTTTTTATTACCTTTCCATAATTTAGTTCACATTTTTCTAAGCATCCCTGCAAAAAATCTCATCCAAATTCAATTTCTACATTTTTTTAGAGACGTGGTGCCATCTCAAACATGGTGAATGTCTCCTCCTGCTGGGAGGAAAACTGCTCATAAGGCTCTTTAGGGGGGTAGAGGTGCTCTGGTCGGGGTGAAGGGCAATGTTGGCTATGCATGATCCATGCTGCGGGCACACAAATGAGTCGTGCATGGATCAAACGGAGCATCTCTACGCAAATGGATGGACGACCCGTGCATCGCGTGGCTCCCCCTCACGCAAGCATCATGGCCGAGTGCATGGGTCGTGGCCGAACGAATTGGCCATTGAGCATGAATCGGTGAACGACCCATGGGCATGAATGAGCAACAATCTTGTGATGATTATGCGATGATCGAGTGATGATTGAGTCCCGTTCGAGCCAAAGATCAAACCATGACCGAGGCCTTAACGGGGTCGAGGGGAGGGGAGATTGAGGTGAGATAGGGTCGAGATCAAAGCGACGATTCAGCCATGATCGACACATGATCTTGCTCTCGCGTCTAGCGTTGCGGATGAGCCACGATTTTGTGAACTGATGAACGACCCTTGAGCATTGATGAGCCAATGATCACGTCGCGATTGGGT
Source organism: Lenwebbia sp. NSW1173648 (assembly GCA_029784005.1). Classification (NCBI taxonomy): domain Eukaryota; kingdom Viridiplantae; phylum Streptophyta; class Magnoliopsida; order Myrtales; family Myrtaceae; genus Lenwebbia; species Lenwebbia sp. NSW1173648. Next base: position 12,763,429 of record JARCGZ010000013.1, read on the forward strand.
GATGATTGAGCAATGATTGAGTCCCGGTCGAGCCAACATCAAACCATGACCGAGGCCTTAACCGGCCGAGGGGAGAGGCGATTGAGGCGAGATATGGTCGAGATCGAAGCGATGTCTAAGCCATGATCGGCACATGATCTTGGTGTTTCGCGTCTAGCGGTGCGGGTGTGGCCCTGTTTGATGAGTCCATGTGCTCCTTGAGTTCTCATGCTTGATGAGTCATGGATTGGTCGGCTTGGTTTACTTCCAGTGTACGCGATGGCGTGTGAGAGATGATAAGAATGTGTGTGTTGGCAGGCTCCGTGCTGGTGCATCGAACTGCTTCCCTCACTTTCGATCAAGTTTTGCTCCATGAGCTAATGTGGATGCAAAAATCGGGTTCCTGTGTTGCATACCTGTTGTGACGGAAATTTGTGCCTATTGTTGTCCCTTTCAACGCGGCATCCTCTTTGGGTGCTCGGTTGGACTAGATAGTGGGGCTTGTGTTCCACGGACATCTCATTTGATTGTTCGGATGGACGGCGAGTGCTTTACTTGTTCTCTCGGATGTGGAACCTTCTTGATGGGTTTTGGGGTCATCGGCCCTTGTTCCCAATCTCAAGCGTTTATCGCTTTACTGAAATGACGCTCTTGCCTTGTTTTTGACCGCGTGGAGCTCTCGGGCTTCACGATGGATCATGCTTGGCGGACGTCGTGAAGGAATGCTACCTGGTTGATCCTGCCAGTAGTCATATGCTTGTCTCAAAGATTAAGCCATGCATGTGTAAGTATGAACTAATTCAGACGGTGAAACTGCGAATGGCTCATTACATCAGTTATAGTTTGTTTGATGGTATTTGCTACTCGGATAACCGTAGTAATTCTAGAGCTAATATGTGCAACAAACCCCGACTTTTGGAAGGGATGCATTTATTAGATAAAAGGTCGACGCGGGCTTTGCCCGTTGCTCTGATGATTCATGATAACTTGACAGATCGCACGGCCATCGTGCTGGCGACGCATCATTCAAATTTCTGCCCTATCAACTTTCGATGGTAGGATAGTGGCCTACTATGGTGGTGACGGGTGATGGAGAATTAGGGTTCGATTCCGGAGAGGGAGCCTGAGAAACGGCTACCACATCCAAGGAAGGCAGCAGGCGCGCAAATTACCCAATCCTGACACGGGGAGGTAGTGACAATAAATAACAATACCGGGCTCTTTGAGTCTGGTAATTGGAATGAGTACAATCTAAATCCCTTAACGAGGATCCATTGGAGAGCAAGTCTGGTGCCAGCAGCCGCGGTAATTCCTGCTCCAATAGCGTATATTTAAGTTGTTGCAGTTAAAAAGCTCGTAGTTGGACCTTGGGTTGGGTCGACCGGTCCGCCTCGCGGTGTGCACCGATTGGCTCGTCCCTTCTACCGGCGATACGCTCCTGGCCTTAACTGGCCGGGTCGTACCTCCGGTGCTGTTACTTTGAAGAAATTAGAGTGTTCAAAGCAAGCCTACGCTCTGTATACATTAGCATGGGATAACATCATAGGATTCCGATCCTATTGTGTTGGCCTTCGGGATCGGAGTAATGATTAACAAGGACAGTCGGGGGCATTCGTATTTCATAGTCAGAGGTGAAATTCTTGGATTGATGAAAGACGAACAACCAGAGTATTCCCCCTCCTCGAGCTGAGGAGGCACTCCCAATAACAGCGGCTGAATTGGTGGGGATGGATACTGCACTCCCTCTTGCCGACCTTCCTGTCCAGGATGCAACTGATCAAGATCCAGCTGGGGTGAACCCTGCAGCCACCGTCCAGCCCCAAGCTCCTGCTTTGCTGCAGCAGCCGGTCTCTTCAAACCCTTCCTCACGGGTCTCCTCATCGCGGGACTCCGCCCTCCAGCCGCCTGAATCCGAATCAGGTGTTGATAAAGTGGAGGAAACTTCCACTGATTCTGAGGAGGACATCTCTTCTCCATCCCCTCCGGTTACTAGATCGCGAATGACGGTGTTTGCTCTACCGGAAGTAGCTAATGCTCAAGCTTTGGAAGTCCCCTCTCTCGGAGATGGAACTAGCGCTTCTTCCTCCAAGACTATCAAGCCCAACTCTAGGAGGAGGAAAGGAAGGCAAAAACGGTAACTTCGCCTCTCTATCTTTGTAAATATGTTTATAGGAGTTTGGAATATTAGGGGTCTTGTTGATCCTCTTAGACAGGCTGAAATTCGAGCCCTCATTAGGAGTCATCGACTCTATTGCATTGGCATTTTGGAGACAAAAGTGAAAGATCCTCGTTTTGGGAGCATCTCCACTAGTTTAGTTCCTGGATGGCGATGGGTAGCCAACTATGAATTCTCCCCTAGGGGCAGGATATGGATTGGTTGGGACCCCCAGATGATTGATCTACTTGTTTTATCAGCCTCGTCCCAGTTGATTCATTCCCGTATTAGATTCACCACTTTGAATAAATCTTGTCTCCTCTCGGTTGTTTATGGTGATCATACCTTTACGTCGCGGAGAGCCCTTTGGGCCGATCTTATTCGCCTTAGTGATTGTGTGGAGCCCTGGATGGTAGCCGGGGATGTCAACGCCATTAGAGATCATACAAATAGAATGGGTGGCTCTAATGACTGGATTCCTGCTTTTGACGAGTTTGGGGAATGTCTTCATCAGGCAGCTCTGGATGATCTCAGATACATTGGTCATAGGTTCACTTGGTCCACCTCCTCGGGGGACTCAAGGAAACAACGCAAGATCGATCGGGTTCTCATTAATGAAGCTTGGCGTCATACTTTCTCTTTCTCGGAAGCTACATTCTTGGCCCCTGGTATTTCTGATCACACTCCCATGGTGGTCAGAATCATGCATACTCCCACCTCTAGCAAGCCGTTCAAGTTCTTTAATTTTTGGATCTCGCACCCTTCCTTTAAGGATATTGTTCTGCAGGTTTGGAACACTCCATTTGATGGCACTCCTATGTTTGTGGTATGCAACAAACTCAGGCTTCTCAAGTGTCGTCTCAAACAGATGAATAGGAGTACTTTCTCTGACATTTCAGAACGCACAAAACATGCCAGGGTAGAACTCTCTGTGGTTCAAGATGCACTTGAACATGATATTGCGAACCAGGCCCTTCTTGACCGCGAAGTGGAGTGCCTTCGGACCTTCTCAACTCTTAGACTTCAGGAGGAGTCCTTTTACAAGCAAAAGTCGAGAATCAGGTGGCTCGTGGAAGGTGATATGAACACTAGATACTTCCACCACTTTGTCAACAAGAGGAGACTCCACAACCGTATCATTTCGGTCTCAGACTCGGCAGGTCAACTTCTAACCGAACCTATTCTGGTCCGGAACCATATTACTCGGCATTTTCAAGACTTGCTTAATGGGGAATCCGCCTCCTCTCGGCCTGGCCTACTTGAAGTTCGTGGTTTTATCCATCGCACATTCGATGATGTCCAACTTGAGTCTCTTTCGCGGCAAGTAACGAATGAGGAAATACGTAGCACCCTCTTCTCATTGGCAAAAGGTAAAGCTCCTGGACCCGATGGCTTCAGTGTTGAGTTTTTTATATCTTCTTGGGATATTGTTGGCCCTTCCATTGTTCTGGCTATTAAGGATTTCTTTAGGTCTGGACGCTTGCTTAAAGAAACCAATGCCACTATCTTATCTCTTGTTCCGAAGATCCCTAATGCTCTCACTATGCATGATTTCCGGCCGATCGCATGTTGTAACACCATCTACAAATGCATTACCAAGCTCTTAGCCAATCGGATTGCCCCTTTACTGCCTTCCATCATCTCTCCTTCCCAAACGGCTTTTGTGAAAGGTAGAAGGATCAGTGATAATATCATGCTAGCCCAAGAGTTGTTCGCGGACTTTCATCACGAGCCATATCTACCCAAATGCGCTATTAAGGTTGATTTCCGCAAAGCTTACGACACCGTCGATTGGGCCTTCCTTGAGTTGGTTCTTCAAGCCTTTCGGTTTCCGGACTTCCTCATTAGACTTATAATGGAATGTGTCTCAACACCCAAGTTCTCTGTTGCAATTAATGGGGAACTACACGGTTTCTTCTCGAGCTCTAGAGGCATTCGGCAGGGTGACCCACTATCCCCGTTTCTCTTCACATTGGTTATGGAAGTTCTCTCCGGCATCCTACACTCGAAGACACTTCTACCGAGCTTCAAGTTCTTCTGGCGTTGCAAACCCTCTCAGGTTTCACATCTCTTCTTCGCCGATGATGTACTCTTGTTCGCCGAAGGAAACATTGAAACGATCAAGCTGCTGAAGGAGGGGCTGGATATCTTCTCTAGTTGGTCGGGCCTCAAGCCTAATCCTTTGAAAAGCGAGATATTTCATTCGGGGGGAACTCCTATCTCACAGGAGCAGATTCGCCATTGCTTGGAATTCCAAGAAGGTACCCTTCCTTTTCGATACCTAGGAGTTCCAGTTATTGCTTCTAGGCTTCGTAAATCTGATTGTGATGCTCTAGTTAACTCTATAACTGCTAGAGCTCGGTCGTGGTCTCAGAGATACTTATCTTATGCTGGGCGCCTACAGCTCTTAAAATCTGTTTTGCACTCGATTCATGTGTATTGGGCCACAGTTTTCACTCTTCCTAAGTCGGTCTTGAATAGGATTGAGCTTATACTTAGGCAATTTCTTTGGAAGGGTCCCGACCTAGGTGTGGGGGGTGCTAAGGTTTCTTGGAAAGATATTTGCCTTCCCAAAGAGGAGGGTGGCTTGGGGATCCGTAGGCTCTTTGATTGCAACACGGCAATGATCCTCAAGCATATTTGGAGTCTCTTTACTGATAAAGAGTCCTTATGGTGTAAATGGATCCATTCCACTTTCCTTAAGAACACGAACTTTTGGGTAGCCACTAGACCCACCTTATGTTCTTGGACTTGGAAAAAGATACTTGACCTTCGTCAGGACTACTCTACTCAGTTCACTTGGAGGATTGGTAACGGGCATTCCACATCCTTCTGGTTTGACAATTGGCATGACAAAGGACCCCCCTTCAAGCTGTTCACTCCTGGAGACATATACCGGTCCAAGATCCCTCGAGAGATCTCGGTTAGAGACTTCTTCTTTACCTCCTGGCCACCGTCCACCACGCTTGATCTATTGCTGCCGTGGATGGAGCCAGCTCCTCCTTTTGTGGATAATAAGGATGATAGCCTTGCTTGGATGAACCATACATCTGGACAGTTCTCGGTTAAGTCGGCTTGGGAATCGATTAGACGCAAGGGCCGGCATACTTGGTGGCATTCTTTCGTGTGGGATAGGGCTTTCTCTCCGCGGGATGCATTCTTACTGTGGCTAGCCTCGCACAACCGACTGCCTACTCAAGTTCTCTTGCTCCAGTACCGCAGAATTGATGAAGGATCGTGTGCATTTTGTCGACGTCGACCGGACTCAGTTAATCATCTATTCTTCGGCTGCCCCATTACGCATGGCCTAGCATCTATTTGGGCATCCAAGTGTAATCTTACTTGGCACAATCGTTCTTGGGATGATCACCTTCGCTGGGCCAAACAACATATAGGCGGCCGTTCTTTTGCTCACCGAATTGCCAGGTTTGCTTTTGGTGCTTTATGCCATATTATTTGGTCTAAGCGTAACAATATCCTATTCCGCAACAAACCGCTTTTTGTACCGGCCTTTATCTTGCATCTCACCAAGATGGTTAAAGATAAAGCTGTTTCTCTTTGTCACATTCGTGACCACCCTCGCAACAGACTTCTACATCGGAATTGGCCCTCTCTCCCTCTATCTTTAATGGAAATCATCATGCATCATAGCTACAGCATCACATCTTTCCCCCCTTTTGTATCCCGCATTGTTGTGTCGGGTCTTTGGCCTTCTTGCTGGTTCTTCTGCTGCTCCGTTGACAACCATGCCCCTGCTTATGTGGTCCGCCTCTCCCTCTCCCCCGCCACTGTGTTGAGACGCTGCTGCTGCTCCGGTGGTCTTGCCGCAAAGACGCTGTCTTGCCTCGACTCAACCTCCCGCTTCTCTACTTGTGCCTTCGGGACTGCCCACCTATCCATTGTCCCGGCTGGTGTCTCTCTTGATGCTGCTCCTCTGCTGTTTTCTTCTCCAGACAGCTGTTGCAAACTTTTGGCCACTGTTTTGGCTTTTCGTAGCTAGTTCTTTCTTTGCTTTGCTAGTTCTTCCTATGCTTTTCATTTTGTTGGTGGCCCTTCGCCCTTGCTTGGTGCGCTTTTGACGCTGCTTTGTCTCTTCCGACCGGTTCACCGTTGAACCCTCCTTGGCACATTTGGTGCCATCTTTGGTTCATGGTTTTTGTGTCCGGTTTTCCTTGTAACTAGCGCTTTGAAAAGTCTATACATACTTACCTTACCCAAAAAAAAAAAAACAACCAGAGTACTGTTCACGCGCTGGCACTGTTCATCAGTCACTTTCTCTCTCGGAGCCAGGGCGTTTGGCACTGCCCACCGGTCGGTGTTCTTGCATTTCCGGCCGGTTGGACCGTCGGATCTTGCTGAAATTTTGTGTGGGAGGTCGCCCAACCTCCCTCTCTATCTTCACCGTTCGGATCTGTGTTCTGAGCTCTGCTGGTGGCGCTGTGGTAGATCTGACAGCAACTCGAGTCTCGGCTTCTGGTGCAGTGCAGCAGCTGGTTTTTCTTAGAACCCGTGAGATCGGGCCGTTGGATTGTGCTGCTTTTTTGTATAGGTGGTCGTCCAACCCTTCTCCACGTCCCTACCGTTGAGATCTCCGTTCCGTGTTCATCTGAGTACTCCATGGCAGATCTGGTGCTCGCTGTTCTTGCTTGAACTGCTGCTGTTCCAGCGAAGGAACCCTTTGCCGGTTCATCCTATGGCCAAAGGGAAAGACAAACAGCTTGAGGGGCTGTCCAAACACCCCCCCAGCCCCCGGCTTGAGATGTATATGTCGGGAACTTCTGAAGTGGGGACTGAAGAACCGCAAGTCAGTGAACATGTGGCTGCTGCTCGAACCTAGGGACCCTCTCCGTCTCTGTCCAAGCTTCAGCAGCAGAATGACGCGCGACCTCGGTGGAGGAGTCGCAGCAGGGGCCGAGCATCATCCAAGCCGCCTCTAAGTGTCCCAAATGCAGGGGTTGCGAGCTCCAATGGCGCTGGCACCCATCCTGGTCTGCCACGCGAACAGCAGCACCTCCGGCCAGCTAGGCGGAGTCGCAGCAGGGGACTTGCACCTGCTCAACTGCCTATTCGGGCCTCCCATCCGCAACCCACTACTCAGCGATCGTGGGCAGCCGTCGCTAAATCCGCTGAAAAGGGGTATGCTCTCTCATATGTCCCTCCCGATATAATTGATGGTCGACCGGTTATTAGAATTACTGACGAGATTCTTGCGGATGTCGACCCGATGTGGATGGAGTGCATTGTGGGATATTATGTCGGGAAGAAATTTCCATTCAAGATGACTCAGATGGCTATTAAGAATATGTGGGGAACACATGTGGAGCAAGTTATGGCAAATGACGATGGCTTCTATTTCTTTCATATCCCGGACGAGGGGTTTCGTCAAAAAATCTTGGATGGCGGCCCGATTAGTATATTCCGGGCGCCTATGGTTCTACAACAATGGGATCCGGAGTTGGAGCTTAAGAAAGGTCAGCATGAGTCCTTGCCCGTTTGGGTTCGGCTAAAGTCGGTTCCATACTCGATGTGGTCGACATCGGGGATTAGTGCGATCGCTAGTGCGATTGGGAAACCCCTTTGCGTCGATATGCAAACGGCGAAGAAGAGGATGATCTCATATGCTCGGGCATGTGTGGAAATCAAAGCCACTCAACCACTATGTCACTCCATTGATGTTACCCGCAATGGCAAGACTCGGGTGGTAAAAGTAGAGTATGAATGGAAGCCGATCTCTTGTGAGTATTGTGGTACTTTTGGCCACAAATGTCCTCCCCCTAGCGCTGCTCACGCGGAGGCAGAGGCGCCCTCAAACCCAGGGGCTGTGGCTGTCCCGATTGGTACTCAACCGGTTGAAGTGTGGGAGACTAGTACCAAGAGGCGGGGCAAATCCTCGAGGAAGGCTGTACCAATGTCTGCGGGCACGGATGAGGTGTCGTTGGCTGCCCCAGACCACGCTGGATCCCCTGCTCCCACTGCTGTTCAGTCCCACGCTGCTGATCAGCCCCTGGTCCCTCCTTCGTCTGGTGCTGATCAGCCCCTAGCAGCTGCTGATCAGACCCCGGTTATTGATCAGCTCACTCCTGGCGATGCAACATCTTCTCAGGCTAGCTCTATAGCCTCGTCGGACTCTGAGGAGTCTCCTAATGACATGGCCAGCGACATTGGTAGTGATATGGAGGAGGAGCCTCCCTCCCCGGCCCCGCCAACTACGCGAGGGCCGTCGAGTCTACACCTTGGAGCTCCACCCGTTGTCGATAAACAAGCTGCCACCACGTCTAATTCGCTGGTTGGGGGCGCGCGACCAGCCACAAACTCTGTTGGGAGTCCCTCTCTTGAAAGGTCAGCCAACCCGAAGGCCACCAAGAAACCGGGTGGCAAGAAAAGGCGGTAACGTCCTCCACCCCACTCTCTAACTTGTATATATGTTTTTTGGTATTTGGAATATTCGAGGCCTAATGGACCCTTTGAAACAAGCTGAAATTCGAACTCTTGTTAGATCGAACCACCTTTCTTGCATTGGTATTCTTGAGACGAAGGTTATACCGTCTCTGTTTGGGAACATATCTGCTGGTTTATTGCCCGGTTGGGTCTGGATCTCAAATTATGATTATTCTCCTCGTGGACGAATTTGGATTGGTTGGGATCCTCGGGCGGTTGTCCTTGAGGTTCAATCTATGTCCTCTCAGGTTATCCATGGCTATTTGCGGCTTCTGGCTTTGGATAAGTCTTGCTATATATCAGTAGTTTATTGGGAACACACCTTCGTATCTCGTCGAGCTCTTTGGTCTGATATCATCCAGTCTAGTGCTCTATTTGCTGATGTTCCTTGGTTGGTTGCAGGGGATTTTAATGCTATTCGGGACCACTCAGACAGGATTGGTAGTTCTAATGCTTGGATCCCCGCTTTTGATGAGTATGGTGCATGCCTCACCCGAGCGGGTCTTGAAGACCTAAGATATATCGGTCATAGATTCACTTGGTCGACTTCTTCTGGTGCTTTTCGCAAGCAAAGAAAGATTGACAGGGTTCTCATCAATGCTCAGTGGAGCGTTGACTTTTCTTATTCTGAGGCTACATTTTTGGCCCCCGGGGTGTCAGATCATACTCCGATGCTAATCAGAATTGTGCCTCCTCTACAGTCCAGGAAGCCCTTCAAGTTCTTCAACTTCTGGATATCTCATCCCTCCTTCACGGTGATTGTTGCCCATGTGTGGGATACCCAGATCTCTGGTACGCCGATGTTCATATTATGTACCAAGCTGAAGATGCTCAAGGGACGCCTCAAGCTCTTAAACAGGGACTCTTTCTTCGATATTTCGACTCGTACCGCCCAGGCCAGGTCAGTACTTACTATTACCCAAGATGCTCTTGCACTTGATCCCCTTAACCAGGTGCTTGCTGACCTTGAGAAGGAACAGCTCACATCTTTTGCTGATCTTAGACTCCAAGAGGAATCTTTCTATAAACAAAAATCTGGAGTTAAATGGCTCAAGGAGGGTGATCTCAATACCAAGTACTTCCATCATTTTGTCAAGAACCGGCAACTTGGCAATCGCATTATCTCGGTGGTAGACAATGAAGGGACTGTACTTACGGACCCAAGTATGGTCCACCAACATATCACTTCCCATTTTCAGAATCTGCTGGCTGCAGATTCTCCTCCTACTCGACCGGAGGTGCGGGAAATTCGGTCTATCATTGATGGTGTCCTTAATGATCATCAGATCCAGTTCCTTTTTCGGCAGGTGACGGATTTGGAAATCCAGAATACTATGTTCTCCCTTGCTAAAGGCAAGGCTCCGGGGCCGGATGGCTACAACGTTGATTTTTTTAAAGCTACTTGGGAGATTGTGGGTCCGTCTGTCATTGAGGCTATCAAGGATTTCTTCGCATCTGGCTGTTTGCTTAGGGAGACTAATGCCACCATCCTCACTCTGGTCCCGAAGATCCCAAATGCCACGACCATGAACGATTTTAGGCCAATTGCTTGTTGCAATACTGTGTACAAGTGCATCATCAAGATTTTGGCGAACCGGATTGCTAGTGTGTTACCTTCCATCATTAGCATGCCCCAGAATGCCTTTGTCAAAGGTCGAAGGATCAGTAATAATATCCTTCATGCTCAGGAACTATTCTCTGGATTTCATCATGAGCCTTATTTACCGAAATGTGCTATCAAAGTCGACTTTCAGAAGGCTTACGACACAGTTGATTGGGGGTATATTCAGTTGGTCATTCAAGCCTTCGGTTTCCCTGATATGTTCATCAAGCTAGTCATGGCTTGTGTTTGTTCCCCAAAATTCTCGGTGGCTATTAATGGTGAACTCCACGGGTTCTTTGCTAGCGGGCGTGGTATACGCCAAGGAGACCCCATGTCACCCTACCTATTCACTCTGGTTATGGAGACGCTCACGAGCATCATTAACGTCCAAACTCGGCTACCAGACTTTCGGTTCTTTTGGAGGTGCAAAGGTACTCGTCTATCCCACTTGTTCTTTGCCGATGATGTCCTCCTATTCGCTGAGGCAAATGCGAGGTCCACTTCCTTATTAATGGAGGCCCTCCATACCTTTTCCTCTTGGTCTGGATTGAAGCCAAACCCCAACAAGAGTGATGTTTATCTTTCGGGTGGATCCCCTGATTTACGTGACCAGCTACTACAGATCATTGGCTTCCGACAAGGTACGTTACCCTTTCGGTATCTTGGAGTACCTATTATTGCTTCTAGATTTAACAAGGCCGATTGCACATCCCTTGTGAATTCCATTACTGCTAGAGCACAATCTTGGGCGCATAGATTTCTGTCCTTTGCGGGTCGATTACAACTCATAAAGTCGGTCCTTCATGCTATTCATGTATACTGGGCTACTGTTTTCACTCTACCCATGTCGGTCCTCTCGAGGATTGAGGTGATACTTCGACAATTTCTATGGAAAGGACCCGGGATGGGTGTAGGTGGGGCCAAAGTCTCTTGGAGTGAGGTTTGCCTTCCTAAGGAAGAAGGCGGGTTGGGCATTAGGAGACTCCTTGACTGTAACCGGGCTGCTATGCTTTAACATATATGGATCTTATTCTCGGATAAGGAGTCACTGTGGAGCAAGTGGATACATTCGACTTTCTTAAAGAATAAGAACTTTTGGGTTGCCACTAGACCTACGTTCTGCTCATGGGCTTGGAAGAAAATCCTTGATCTTCGTGCGGAGTTCCAACTCCAGTTTCGCTGGCGGATTGGAAATGGACGCTCCACCTCCTTCTGGTTTGATCATTGGCATGACAGAGGGCCACTCTTTAAACTATTTTCAGATAGGGATATCTACCGTTCTGGCATTCCTAGGAAGGCTTCGGTTTCGGATTTTGTTCCTTCAGAGCTCCCACCATCTTATGTTCTGGACACCATCATTTCATGGACTGATAGTGGCCCGGGTATTATAGCAGAGA
>JARCGZ010000013.1:12787500-12795000 GCA_029784005.1 Lenwebbia sp. NSW1173648
GCGTTTGCGGACTTTATTCAAGTCTTGTTATCTCTCTGTGGTTTATGGGGAGCATACGTTTGTCTCCCGGAGGACTCTTTGGGATGATCTGGTTGAGTCCAGCGTGCGATTCTCTGCTGACCCCTGGCTGGTCGCTGGTGACTTTAACGCCATTCGACACCATTCGGATAGAATTGGTAGCTCTAACATGTGGATCCCTGCCTTTGATGAATTTGACGCATGCTTGGTCCAAGCGGGGCTTGACGACTTAAGATATGTTGGCCATAGGTTTACCTGGTCTACGTCCTCTGGCGCACTTCGGAAGCAAAGGAAGATTGATAGAGTGTTGATCAATGATCGATGGAGTTGTGGTTTTTCGTTCTCGGAGGCCACCTTCCTTGCCCCGGGTGTCTCTGATCACACCCCGATGATTATCAGAATTGCACAACCTGTGCCCTCGAGGAAGCCGTTTAAATTCTTCAATTATTGGATGTCGCATCCATTCTTTTCATCCATCGTCTCTCAGGTGTGGAGTTCCCATGTGTTTGGCTCCCCTATGTTTGAGCTGTGTCAAAAGCTAAAAATGCTCAAGCTTCAACTCAAACAACTCAATAGAGACTCATTCTCTGATATATCGACCCGCACTGCAGAAGCCAGGTCAGCTCTGACCTTGATTCAAGATGACCTTGCCAATGAACCTCACAATCAGGTGTTGGCAGACATTGAAAAGGAGAAGCTCCAGGTCTTCTCTGATCTTAGACTCCAGGAGGAATCTTTCTTCAAACAAAAGTCGAGGATTAGATGGTTGAAGGAGGGTGACCTCAACACGGCGTATTTTCACCACTATGTAAACAAAAGGCATCTCCAAAACCGCATTCTTTCTGTTTCTGACGATGCTGGTGCTGTCCTCAGTGACCCGGTAGCTATTCACATGCATATTGTTTCTCACTTTGAGAACTTGCTTGCTGCGAACTCTCCAACCATTCTGCCTACTGTTGGTGACATCCGGGCTATTTTACCGCGAGGCCTTGACGATACTCAGTCCCTTTTTCTCGCCCGGGAGTTGACTTCCATCGAGATTCGAAACGCTATGTTCTCCCTTGCTACAGGTAAGGCCCCAGGTCCTGATGGCTTTAATGTTGATTTTTTTAAATCCTCATGGGACATCGTCAGCCCTGTTGTGACGCTTGCTATTAAGGATTTCTTTCGATCGGGTTGTTTGCTAAAAGAGACTAATGCTACTATTCTCACCCTTGTGCCAAAGATGCCTAATGCTTCGGTTTTGAATGACTTTCGCCCTATCGCCTGTTGTAACACGGTTTATAAGTGTATTACCAAGATCCTGGCTAATAGGATTGCTTGTGTGTTACCCTCCATCATTAGCCCAACCCAAAACGCGTTCGTTAAGGGGAGGAGGATCGCAGATAATATTCTCCTTGCTCAGGAGTTGTTTGCTGGCTTTCACCATGTACCATATTCTCCAAAATGTGCTATTAAGGTGGATTTTCAGAAAGCTTATGATACCCTTGATTGGAGTTTTTTGGAGATGGTTCTCCAGTCCTTTGGATTTCCATGCTTGTTTATTAAGCTCATTATGGAGTGTGTTACTTCCCCTAGATTCTCAGTTGCTATCAATGGGGATCTTCATGGCTTCTTCGCAAGCGGTAGAGGGATCCGACAAGGAGACCCAATGTCTCCATATCTTTTTACTCTGGTTATGGAAGTCTTTACAGGGATACTTAATGCACAAGCTCGGCTTCCAGGTTTCAAGTTCTATTGGCGGTGCAAGCCCACTTGCTTGACTCATCTGTTTTTTGCTGATGATGTGCTCCTTTTCTCTGAGGCGAGTACAGTGTCCACCACTCTCCTTAAGTGTGGACTTGATCTGTTCTCTGGGTGGTCTGGCCTCAAACCGAATTTCAATAAAAGTGAGATCTTCTTCTCCGGGGGATCTACCACTACTCGGGAATCGATTCTGCAGTGCTTTGGCTTCCTTGAAGGTACCTTGCCCTTTCGATATCTTGGGGTCCCTATCATTGCTTCTAGACTGAGCAAATCGAATTGTGTCTCCCTTGTTAATGCAATTACCGCCAGAGCCCGCTCTTGGACTCAACGCTTCTTGTCTTTTGCTGGTCGGCTACAACTCATCAAGTCAGTTCTCCATGCCATTCACGTATTTTGGGCTAGTGTCTTCACTATCCCTTTGTCGGTTTTATCTACGATTGAGAGGATCCTTAGACAATTCCTATGGAAAGGTCCAGACTTGGGTGTTGGTGGTGCCAAAGTCTCTTGGCATGATGTTTGTCGCCCGAAAGACGAAGGTGGACTGGGTATTCGTAGACTCATTGACTGTAATCGTGCATCTATGCTTAAACATATATGGGTACTATTCTCGGACAAAGAATCACTTTGGTGCTAGTGGATACATTCCAACTTCCTGAAGAAGCAAAATTTTTGGGTCTCTACCAAGCCCACCTTCTGCTCCTGGGCCTGGAAAAAGATTCTCGACATCCGACAAGCCTTTCGGCTTCAGTTCAAGTGGCGGATTGGCGATGGGACCTTGTCTTCATTCTGGTATGATTTTTGGCACTCTCGTGGCCCCCTTCACCTGCTATTTACTAATAGGGAAATCTACAATTCGGGTATCCCTAGAGATGCCTCTGTGCGTGTTTTTTATTCGTCCGTCTGGCCTCCTTCCGTTGTGCTTCAAACTTTTAACTCTTGGACGGATGAACACCCTTCTCTTTCTCTGGTAACGCGGGATCGATTTATATGGCAGCTTCACCCTTCGGGGCTGTTCTCCATAGCTTCGGCGTGGGATTTCATAAGGAACAGGGGATTGACTGTCCCTTGGAGCTCCTTCATTTGGGATAGTAGTATTGCTCCCAGGCATGCCTTTTTGTTGTGGCTTATCTCTGTCAATAGGCTACCAACTCAGGTGTTATTATTGAGCTATCGTAGAATCTCGGAAGGGGTTTGCGCCTTTTGCCATTGTCGTCCTGACTCTGTTGATCATTTATTCTTCGGATGCGCTATCACGGGCTCTCTTGCACTGTTTTGGGCAGCGAATTGCAATCTGTCTTGGCGTAATGGTACATGGCAGGATAGTCTTGGCTGGGCTATTCGTTTCATAAGCGGACACAACTTCCATGATCGCATTGCCCGCTTCTCCCTTGCTGCACTTTGCCACATTATCTGGACGGAGCGAAATCACATTCTATTCCGGGATCGGGTATGTTTTTTGCCTTCCATGCGCACCCATCTTATTAAGCTGGTTAGGGATAGAGGGTTGTCCTTCAAGCCGGTGGAAGACACCCCCTGCAACAGGAGGATTCAAGCTAATTGGGGCATCACGGCTGATATTTTTTCTTAATCCTCTGCGGTTGTTTCTGCCGCTCCCTCCTTTGTACCTTTTGTTGGCCGATTGTTTGGCTTGCTCTTGTTAGTGCGCCTTTGCGCTCTTCTCTTTTGCTGCCGCTTCACCTTTGCACCTTTCGTGACACCCCCTAGTGTCACTTTAGGTACGAGGTTTTTGTGATCGGCTCTTCTGTATGTACCGCGTTTATGTTAAGTCAATACATCACTTACCTTACCAAAAAAAAAAAAACAACTTGCTTTGTTTTATTTGTTTCTTTTTGCTGGTTTGTTTGGTGCCCCATTGTCCTCGTTCTTTCTCTGGCCACTATGCTGGCCTTCGTTTGTTTCTTTTTCTCTTTTCGCTTTGGTTGGCTGGCTGGTTGTCTGGCCTTGTGTTCTTTCGGTCCCTTTTGCTTTCTTTGTTCCCCTGCTTCTGCTCCTACTTGTCTGTTACTTCTTGCTGCTGCTGCTGCTTCCTCCTTCGGACTGCACCTGCTGCCTCGGAGCCCTCCTCTTCCTGTGCTGTTGCATTATCTCATCTACTGCCACGGTGCTGCTATGAAGGTCTTTCGCCTTGGCACCCCTTCTGTTGGTGCTATTCTCTCCTCTGCGAAGTCTGATCATCATTGTATGGACACCTATGCTGATTGCTTCTCCGATGCGATGCTACTACTCCGCCCATCTCAGCGTTGCACGCCCTCTTACTTCTATTACAACTATGCTGTGGTTTAGTATTTTTTTGCTAGCTTTAGCTTGTGTGTTGCTTGGGGCCTTGTCTCCGTCTTGCCCTTCTTTGTTTCTCATGTTTTCGTGGCTGCTTGTTTAGCCTGGTCTTCCTTGGGTGTCGCCGTCTATGGCCTTTTCTGGTAGTGTCCTCCTTGAGGTCTTTTTGCAACCGGGTCACCGTTGAACCCTCTTTGGCATATATGGTGCCATCCTTGGTTCATGGTCTTTTGTGTCCGGTTTCCTTGTACCTAGCACATTGAAAAGTTCAATACACACTTACTTTACCAAAAAAAAAAAAAACAACTGCGAAAGCATTCGGCAAGGTTTCACATCTCTTCTTCGCCGATGATGTACTCTTGTTCGCCGAAGGAAACATTGAAACGATCAAGCTGCTGAAGGAGGGGCTGGATATCTTCTCTAGTTGGTCGGGCCTCAAGCCTAATCCTTTGAAAAGCGAGATATTTCATTCGGGGGGAACTCCTATCTCACGGGAGCAGATTCGCCATTGCCTGGAATTCCAAGAAGGTACCCTTCCTTTTCGATACCTAGGAGTTCCAGTTATTGCTTCTAGGCTTCGTAAATCTGATTGTGATGCTCTAGTTAACTCTATAACTGCTAGAGCTCGGTCGTGGTCTCAGAGATACTTATCTTATGCTGGGCGCCTACAGCTCTTAAAATCTATTTTGCACTCGATTCATGTGTATTGGGCCACAGTTTTCACTCTTCCTAAGTCGGTCTTGAATAGGATTGAGCTTATACTTAGGCAATTTCTTTGGAAGGGTCCCGACCTAGGTGTGGGGGGTGCTAAGGTTTCTTGGAGAGATATTTGCCTTCCCAAAGAGGAGGGTGGCTTGGGGATCCGTAGGCTCTTTGATTGCAACACGGCAATGATCCTCAAGCATATTTGGAGTCTCTTTACTGATAAAGAGTCCTTATGGTGTAAATGGATCCATTCCACTTTCCTTAAGAACACGAACTTTTGGGTAGCCACTAGACCCACCTTATGTTCTTGGACTTGGAAAAAGATACTTGACCTTCGTCAGGACTACTTTACTCAGTTCACTTGGAGGATTGGTAACGGGCATTCCACATCCTTCTGGTTTGACAATTGGCATGACAAAGGACCCCTCTTCAAGCTGTTCACTCCTGGAGACATATACCGGTCCAAGATCCCTCGAGAGATCTCGGTTAGAGACTTCTTCTTTACCTCCTGGCCACCGTCCACCACGCTTGATCTATTGCTGCTGTGGATGGAGCCAGCTCCTCCTTTTGTGGATAATAAGGATGATAGCCTTGCTTGGATGAACCATACATCTGGACAGTTCTCGGTTAAGTCGGCTTGGGAATCGATTAGACGCAAGGGCCGGCATACTTGGTGGCATTCTTTCGTGTGGGATAGGGCTTTCTCTCCGTGGGATGCATTCTTACTGTGGCTAGCCTCGCACAACCGACTGCCTACTCAAGTTCTCTTGCTCCAGTACCGCAGAATTGATGACGGATCGTGTGCATTTTGTCGACGTCGACCGAACTCAGTTAATCATCTATTCTTCGGCTGCCCCATTACGCATGGCCTAGCATCTATTTGGGCATCCATGTGTAATCTTATTTGGCACAATCGTTCTTGGGATGATCACCTTCGCTGGGCCAAACAACATATAGGCGGCCGTTCTTTTGCTCACCGAATTGCCAGGTTTGCTTTTGGTGCTTTATGCCATATTATTTGGTCTGAGCGTAACAATATCCTATTCCGCAACAAACCGCTTTTTGTACCGGCCTTTATCTTGCATCTCACCAAGATGGTTAAAGATAAAGCTGTTTCTCTTGGTCACATTCGTGACCACCCTCGCAACAGACTTCTACAGCGGAATTGGGGCCTCTCTCCCTCTATCTTTAATGGAAATCGTCATGCATCATAGCTACAGCATCACATCTTTCCCCCCTTTTGTATCCCGCATTGTTGTGTCGGGTCTTTGGCCTTCTTGCTGGTGCTTCTGCTGCTCCGTTGACAACCATGCCCCTGCTTATGTGGTCCGCCTCTCCCTCTCCCCCGCCACTGTGTTGAGACGCTGCTGCTGCTCCGGTGCTCTTGCCGCGAAGACGCTGTCTTGCCTCGACTCAACCTCCCGCTTCTCTACTTGTGCCTTCGGGACTGCCCACCTATCCATTGTCCCGGCTGGTGTCTCTCTTCATGCTGCTCCTCTGCTGTTTTCTTCTCCAAACAGCTGTTGCAAACTTTTGGCCACTGTTTTGGCATTTCGTAGCTAGTTCTTTCTTTGCTTTGCTAGTTCTTCCTATGCTTTTCATTTTGTTGGTGGCCCTTCTCCCTTGCTTGGTGCGCTTTTGACGCTGCTTTGTCTCTTCCGACCGGTTCACCGTTGAACCCTCCTTGGCACATTTGGTGCCATCTTTGGTTCATGGTTTTTGTGTCCGGTTTTCCTTGTAACTAGCGCTTTGAAAAGTCTATACATACTTACCTTACCAAAAAAAAAAACAACTGCGAAAGCATTTGCCAAGGATGTTTTCATTAATCAAGAACGAAAGTAGGGGGCTCGAAGACGATCAGATACCGTCCTAGTCTCAACCATAAACGATGCCGACTAGGGATCGGCGGATGTTGCTTTTAGGACTCCGCCGGCACCTTATGAGAAATCAAAGTTTTTGGGTTCCGGGGGGAGTATGGTCGCAAGGCTGAAACTTAAAGGAATTGACGGAAGGGCACCACCAGGAGTGGAGCCCGCGGCTTAATTTGACTCAACACGGGGAAACTTACCAGGTCCAGACATAGTAAGGATTGACAGACTGAGAGCTCTTTCTTGATTCTATGGGTGGTGGTGCATGGCCGTTCTTAGTTGGTGGAGCGATTTGTCTGGTTAATTCCGATAACGAACGAGACCTCAGCCTGCTAACTAGCTATGTGGATGTACATCTCCACGGCCAGCTTCTTAGAGGGACTATGGCCGCTTAGGCCAAGGAAGTTTGAGGCAATAACAGGTCTGTGATGCCCTTAGATGTTCTGGGCCGCACGCACGCTACACTGATGTATTCAACGAGTCTATAGCCTTGGCCGACAGGCCTGGGTAATCTTTGAAATTTCATCGTGATGGGGATAGATCATTACAATTGTTGGTCTTCAACGAGGAATTCCTAGTAAGCGCGAGTCATCAGCTCGCGTTGACTACGTCCCAGCCCTTTGTACACACCGCCCGTCGCTCCTACGGATTGAATGGTCCGGTGAAGTGTTCGGATCGCGGCGACGTGGGCGGTTCGCCGCCGATGACGTCGCGAGAAGTCCACTGAACCTTATCATTTAGAGGAAGGAGAAGTCGTAACAAGGTTTCCATAAGTGAACCTGCGGAAGGATCATTGTCGAATCCTGCCTAGCAGAATGACCAGAGAACTCGTAATGAACTCAATGGGGATGGTGGGTTTTTTTCCCAT
>JARCGZ010000013.1:12805000-12812500 GCA_029784005.1 Lenwebbia sp. NSW1173648
GGATTCTTCTCTAGCAATAGAGGGATCAGGCAAGGCGATCCCCTATCTCCCTATCTTTTCACCCTTGTTATGGAAGTGCTTTCTGGGATCCTTCATGTCAACTCCTCCTCTCCCGACTTCAGACCTTACTGGCGTTGTAAGCGTACTCGCATCTCCCATCTTTTCTTTGCAGATGACGTACTTTTATTTGCTGAGGGCCACCTTCCATCCATTGATCTACTGAAGAAAGGATTAGACTTATTCTCCAGTTGGTCGGGCCTACACCCGAACCCCAACAAGAGTGAATTCTATATTTCGGGTGGCTTGCCGTCTTTTCAAACCCAAATTCAGCACTTATTGGAGTTTCAACAAGGAAACCTCCCGTTCCGATATCTGGGAGTTCCTGTCATCTCTTCTCGGCTGAGTAAAGTGGACTGTCATGTCCTTGTTATGGCTATTACCGCCAGAGCTCGCTCTTGGACTCATCGTTACCTATCTTATGCCGGCCGATTGCAGCTCCTCAAATCGGTTTTACATGCCATCCACACTTATTGGGCCGGTGTTTTCACCCTCCCAAAATCGGTTTTGAAAAGAATTGAGGTCATTCTACGACAATTCTTGTGGAAGGGCCCTGATCTTGGTGTTGGAGGAGCTAAGGTCTCCTGGTCGAATATCTGTCTCCCTAAGAAGGAAGGTGGCCTCGGAATACGCAGACTCTTTGATTGTAATAGAGCTTTGACTCTAAAACACATCTGGTCCTTATTCACGGACAAGGAATCTCTTTGGTGCAAATGGGTCCACTCTAACTTTTTGCGGAAAGCCAACTTCTGGACCATTACAAGACCAACCATATGCTCTTGGTCCTGGAAGAAAATTCTAGACCTCCGTGCTGAGTTCTCGCTAATGTTCAAGTGGAGATTAGGAAATGGACATACCACTTCCTTTTGGTTCGATCATTGGCATGAGAAAGGTCCTCTTCATAAGCTTTTCACGGCTGGAGATATCTATCGGGCTGGGATTCCTCGTACGATCTCCGTCCGGGATTTCTTTTTCACTGATTTCCCCCCTTCCACGGTGCTTGACATCATCCGACCTTGGATGCTCCCGGTTCCTCTTTTTACGGACACTAGGGATGACAGGTTTTGCTGGATTGGCCACCCGTCTAGGGACTTCACGGTTTCTTCGGCATGGAACCATATCAGACCGAGGAGTCAAGTTGTTCCTTGGCATTCCTTCCTATGGGATAAGTCCATAGCTCCAAGGGATGCCTTCATTATGTGGTTAGCCTCGCACAATCGCCTTCCTACACAGGTCTTACTACTTCAATATCGAAGGATCGATGATGGGTCTTGTGCTTTCTGCCGCAACACCCCTGACTCGGTCGATCATCTCTTCTTTGGTTGTTCTATCACTAATGGACTTGACTCTACTTGGGCTTCCAATTGTCTTTTGCGGTGGCGGAATCGCCCCTGGAAAGACTTCATGGTTTGGGCGAAGAAACATCTCGGTGGCCCTTCTTTCTCACACCGAATTGCCAGATTTTCGATGGGTGCCCTCTGCCACATCATTTGGTCGACGCGAAATGATATCCTATTTCGCAATAAGCAACTTTATGTTCCGGCGATGCTTTTTCATCTCTCTAAACTTGTCAAAGACAAGGCGCTCTCCCTCGGTCGTATCCATGACCTCTCTCGTAATAGACGCATTCAGAATAATTGGAGGTTATCGGATGCTATCTTTAGTGGGGATTAGACGTATGTGTTGCTGCTCCTGTACCCGATGATCCTCTTATACAAAGCTGCTGGTTTCTGCACTGGAAGCTACAGTACGCCCGGCTGGTTTTGGTGTCTCCGGGTGTATTGACCGTTGGATTTGGTTGAAATTTTGTGGTTGTGATCTGTATAACTCTTCCTATATGTTCACCGTTTGGATTCTTGATTGGAGCGTCTATGCTCGCGGTAGACCTGTTTCTACTCAGTCCAGTTTTTCCTGATCTTCTACTGTACACGCGACTGCTCCTGGTTTTCTGGCTGATTGTACCGTTGGATTAGGCTGAAATTTTGTGGCTGGGATTGTTATTCCACCTTCTACTTTCCCACCGTCTGGATTGGTCATAGGAGTCATCTCGCTTGCCGTGGTGCTGCTCTACTTTGTCCAGGTTTTCTGGATGCTGTCACAGTAAGCGCGGCTGGTTTAGGTCATCCCGTCTGTTTGGTCCGTTGGATTCCGCGTCAATTTTGTGTTTGGGATCAGTATATCCCATGCCTCATCTTTACCGTTTGGATCTTGGTCTGGAGCTCTTCCTTCTGTGGTGTCGCTGTTTCAACGTTGGCATTACTGCTGCTGCTGCTCCTTCTTTGCCTGTCCTGTCTTTGATGGTTTCTCCACCTGTTTTGTTGCTTCTGCACCCTCTGGAGCTCCCCATCCTCTGCTCGTTGCTGTTGTCTTCCTTGAGTAGATGCTGCTGCACTCCCAGATGCTGCTGGTTCCCACCTTTGCCAAGGGGCCTGCTGCTGCTGATTTTTATGCCTGACGCCTGCTGCTCGGTCCCTTCTCTTGCCGATACTCGTGTGGACTCCTCCCCTCACTTGCTGAGTTGTTGCTGCTTGTTCCTTATGCTACTGCATTCTCTGGTGCTGCTTGGTTCTTCTCTCCTATTGCTACGAATCTGCTGTGCTGGTTCTCTCCCCTGGCTGCGCTGACTTCTGTTGCTGCTTTCTCCTCCCCTTGGCGCCCTCCTGCTGGTTGTTTCTTCTTTTACTGCTTCCTCCCCTCTGTCGCCGGTTGGGGCTCGCCTCTTGCCTGCTGTGCTGCCGCTGCTGCCCTTCTCCCCTTGTTGCCTGCTGCTTCTGCTCTCCCCCCCTCTCGCTGCCACCTGCTGTTTCGGTTGGGATCCCTCGTGCCGTTGCTGGTTCTGCTGTGGACTCTGCCTTGTCCCTCTGTTGTGGCTGTTCTCTGCTCCCTGAAGGTTCTCTGGTTGATCTTCAGCTGCAGCCTCTCCTCTCCTCGGGTGTTTCTTGCTGGAGTGCTGGCGGCTGCTGCGCTGCTGTGATGTTGCTGTACCGCCCTCCTTCAGCTGCTGTTGTTTGTCTTGCTGTCCTTTTGTGGTGGTTCTGTGTTTTTGGGGCCCTGCCTACGTTTGGCTGCCCTTTGTCTCTCCTTTTGGCTGCTTGTTTAGCCTTTGTGTTGTTGTGGTCTTTTTGCAACCGGTTCACCGTTGAACCCTCTTTGGCATAGATGGTGCCATCCATGGTTCATGGTTCTTTTGTGTCCGGTTTCCCTTGTATTTAGCATTTTGAAAAGTATAATACACACTTAACTTACCAAAAAAAAAAAAAAAACAACTGCGAAAGCATCATTTTGCGCGCCTGCCACTGTTCACTCGGGCTACTGTTCCTCGCAGACGCTCTCAATCTGCTGGTTCTCGGGTTACTGTTCCCCGCTCGATTTTCAAGCGTTTTTGGCTGATCCGTCCGTTGGTTTGCCACGAATCTTGGTGGCTTTGGTCGCCCCTCCCTCTCAGCCATTCCATACGATTAGATCTTTGAGTCGAGCTCCCGCCTGGTCTGCTTGGTAGATCTGGTTTTGCTGCGTTTTCCTTCCCCTGTGCGATCTTTGTGGTCGAGTCTCAGTGGGTTCATCCGTCGGATTTGGCTGATTGTTTGTGTCTGGTGTCGACTCTATCTATAACCCTTTTGGGCTGGTTGGATTCTCTCTTGGCTGTTCCTTTCGTGCCCGCTATGACAGAGTAGGGCTCTAAGTATGGCTGTGAATCTTGGTTCTGCTGGGGCATCGCTCCCTCCACAGCCCGCTGTGGCAATGCCGGCTTCCAAACAAGCTAAGATACCATCTCGAACTCCTTCCAATGTTAGATTTGGTGATACTGAAGCTGTCTTGATGCCTAGTGAATCTGCTCAACCCGAGAAAGGAAAATCCACCGTTTCAGTGAACAATGCTAGCACCTCTTCTGCGAGAGTGCAAGCCCAAGAAGCTATGCGTTCTAGCAGACGCAGTCGGAGCCGTGGAAGGCAGGGTCGCAGTAGGGGTGTATCAGCTGCCAATCCACCCCCACTGAACCCCTTACCACTACCTTCTCAGCGCTCTTGGGTAGACATTGCAAGGTCAGTTGATGGCTTTGACCTCTCTTACATTCCGCCCTCTATTATTGATGGTAGACCGACTGTGTTAGCCACTGATGCGATTATTGCGGAGGCAAACCCGAAGTGGAAGGAGTGTATTGTCGGCTATTATGTTGGGAGGAAGCTCCCATTCAAAATTACTGAGAATGCTGTGAAAAATAAATGGGGGACTCATGTTGTGGATGTCATGGCTAATGACAATGGGTTCTTCTTTTTTCATGTCCCCGATGATTCGTTTCGTCGAAAAATTTTGGATGGTGGCCCGATCATTGTCTTTAGAGTGCCTATGTTCTTGCAACAATGGCACCCAACGCTGAAACTTGTCAAAGGACATCATGATGCCCTTCCCATTTGGGTAAAACTGAGGGATATACCATATACCCTGTGGTCTGCCTCGGGCATTAGTTTGATGGCTAGTGCCATTGGGAAGCCGTTATCTGTGGATAGTCAGACAGCAAGAATGAATATGATCTCTTATGCTCGTGTCTGCATTGAAATCAAGGCCTCCCAAGCCCTGTGCGATTCTGTGGATGTTATTTTGAAGGATGAAAAACACACGATCACCGTGGAGTATGAATGGAAGCCTACTTCTTGCACAGTATGTGGCACCTTCTGCCATAGGTGCAATCCAATGTCTGCCCCTGTTGTTGAGACCCAACCACCAGCTGATGCTGCTGCTTCTCCTCTCGAGGATGCTGGGTGGGAAACAATTACAAAGAGGAAGCACTCCAAGGCCTCTTTGTCAAAGGGATCCCCTGTTTTGGCATCCCCTGTGATGAGTTCCCCTACGGTGGCGCCTGATCCCTTGATCCCTGATGCCTGTCATGATGATATGGGGCTGCTTTCCTTGCCGAATGCTGACTCTAGCTCCCAAGCAGAGTCTGGGGACTCTTCTGCTTCTGAAGTTGAAGGTGAAGCAGCTAGTAATGTCGGAAGTGATATTGATGAAGCACCTCCCTCCCCTGGTCCTCCGAATACCAGATTGAGATCCTCGCTGCACCCTGATGGACCGCCTGAGCATAGAAGTCGTGAATCTATCCCCCCAGCTGTTATCTTCAAATCTGACTGCACTCCCGCAGCTGCTAAAGCATCTCTCCCCAAGTCTAAAAAGCGGGGAAGCACAAAAAGGCGGTAACTCCTTCCGTCCTTCATGTTTTTTGGTATATGGAATATTAGGGGTCTTGTTAACCCTTTGAAGCAAGCTGAGATTCGTTCTCTTGTTAGAAATAATAACCTTTCTTGTATTGGTATCCTCGAGACGAAGGTTAACCCATCTCTTTTTGCGAAGATCTCTGCTGTTTTGGTGCCGGGTTGGAGGTGGAGCTCTAACTACTCTCACTCTACACGGGGTCGTATATGGATTGGGTGGAAACCCCAATCGGTGGAGCTGACAGTTGTTTCTAAGTCAGCGCAGATCATTCACTGTCATGTGCGTTTGCGGACTTTATTCAAGTCTTGTTATCTTTCTGTGGTTTATGGGGAGCATACGTTTGTCTCCCGGAGGACTCTTTGGGATGATCTGGTTGAGTCCAGCGTGCGATACTCTGCTGACCCCTGGCTGGTCGCTGGTGACTTTAACGCCATTCGACACCATTCGGATAGAATTGGTAGCTCTAACATGTGGATCCCTGCCTTTGATGAATTTGACGCATGCTTGGTCCAAGCGGGGCTTGACGACTTAAGATATGTTGGCCATAGATTCACCTGGTCTACGTCCTCTGGCGCACTTCGGAAGCAAAGGAAGATTGATAGAGTGTTGATCAATGATCGATGGAGTTGTGGTTTTTTCTTTCTCGGAGGCCACCTTCCTTGCCCCTGGTGTCTCTGATCACACCCCGATGATTATCAGAATTGCACAACCTGTGCCCTCGAGGAAGCCGTTTAAATTCTTCAATTATTGGATGTCGCATCCATCCTTTTCATCCATCGTCTCTCAGGTGTGGAGTTCCCATGTGTTTGGCTCCCCTATGTTTGAGCTGTGTCAAAAGCTGAAATTGCTCAAGCTTCGACTCAAACAACTCAATAGAGACTCATTCTCTGATATATCGACCAGCACTGCAGAAGCCAGGTCAGCTCTGACCTTGATTCAAGATGACCTTGCCAATGAACATCACAATCAGGTGCTGGCAGACATTGAAAAGGAGAAGCTCCAGGTCTTCTCTAATCTTAGACTCCAGGAGGAATCTTTCTTCAAACAAAAGTCGAGGATTAGATGGTTGAAGGAGGGTGACCTCAACACGGCGTATTTTCACCACTATGTAAACAAAAGGCATCTCCAAAACCGCATTCTTTCTGTTTCTGACGATGCTGGTGCTGTCCTCAGTGACCCGGTAGCTATTCACACGCATATTGTTTCTCACTTTGAGAACTTGCTGGCTGCGAACTCTCCAACCATTCAGCCTACTGTTGGTGACATCCGGGCTGTTTTACCGCGAGGCCTTGACGATACTCAGTCCCTTTTTCTCGCCCGGGAGGTGACTTCCATCGAGATTCGAAACGCTATGTTCTCCCTTGCTACAGGTAAGGCCCCAGATCCTGATGGCTTTAATGTTGATTTTTTTAAATCCTCATGGGACATCGTCGGCCCTGTTGTGACTCTTGCTATTAAGGATTTCTTTCGATCGGGTTGTTTGCTAAAAGAGACCAATGCTACTATTCTCACCCTTGTGCCAAAGGTGCCTAATGCTTCGGTTTTGAATGACTTTCGCCCTATCGCCTGTTGTAACACGGTTTACAAGTGTATTACCAAGATCCTGGCTAATAGGATTGCTTGCGTGTTACCCTCCATCATTAGCCCAACCCAAAACGCGTTCGTTAAGGGGAGGAGGATCGCAGATAATATTCTCCTTGCTCAAGAGTTGTTTGCTGGCTTCCACCATGTACCATATTCTCCAAAATGTGCTATTAAGGTGGATTTTCAGAAAGCTTATGATACCCTTGATTGGAGTTTTTTGGAGATGGTTCTCCAGTCCTTTGGATTTCCATGCTTGTTTATTAAGCTCATTATGGAGTGTGTTACTTCCCCTAGATTCTCAGTTGCTATCAATGGGGATCTTCATGGCTTCTTCGCAAGCGGTAGAGGGATCCGACAAGGAGACCCAATGTCTCCATATCTTTTTACTCTGGTTATGGAAGTCTTTACATGGATACTTAATGCACAGGCTCGGCTTCCAGGTTTCAAGTTCTATTGGCGGTGCAAGCCCACTTGCTTGACTCATCTGTTTTTTGCTGATGATGTGCTCCTTTTCTCTGAGGCGAGTACAGTGTCCACCACTCTCCTTAAGTGTGGACTTGATCTGTTCTCCGGGTGGTCTGGGCTCAAACCGAATTTCAATAAAAGTGAGATCTTCTTCTCCGGGGGGTCTACCGCTACTCGGGAATC
>JARCGZ010000013.1:12825000-12827500 GCA_029784005.1 Lenwebbia sp. NSW1173648
CCCGAGCTGAGGAGGCACTCCCAATAACAGCGGCTGAATTGGTGGGGATGGATACTGCACTCCCTCTTGCCGACCTTCCTGTCCAGGATGCAACTGATCAAGATCCAGCTGGGGTGAACCCTGCAGCCACCGTCCAGCCCCAAGCTCCTGCTTTGCTGCAGCAGCCGGTCTCTTCAGACCCTTCCTCACGGGTCTCCTCATCGCGGGACTCCGCCCTCCAGCCGCCTGAATCCGAATCAGGTGTTGATAAAGTGGAGGAAACTTCCACTGATTCTGAGGAGGACATCTCTTCTCCATCCCCTCCGGTTACTAGATCGCGAATGACGGTGTTTGCTCTACCGGAAGTAGCTAATGCTCAAGCTTTGGAAGTCCCCTCTCTCGGAGATGGAACTAGCGCTTCTTCCTCCAAGACTATCAAGCCCAACTCTAGGAGGAGGAAAGGAAGGCAAAAATGGTAACTTCGCCTCTCTATCTTTGTAAATATGTCTATAGGAGTTTGGAATATTAGGGGTCTTGTTGATCCTCTTAGACAGGCTGAAATTCGAGCCCTCATTAGGAGTCATCGACTCTATTGCATTGGCATTTTGGAGACGAAAGTGAAAGATCCTCGTTTTGGGAGCATCTCCACTAGTTTAGTTCCTGGATGGCGATGGGTAGCCAACTATGAATTCTCCCCTAGGGGCAGGATATGGATTGGTTGGGACCCCCAGATGATTGATCTACTTGTTTTATCAGCCTCGTCCCAGTTGATTCATTCCCGTATTAGATTCACCACTTTGAATAAATCTTGTCTCCTCTCGGTTGTTTATGGCGATCATACCTTTACGTCGCGGAGAGCCCTTTGGGCCGATCTTATTCGCCTTAGTGATTGTGTGGAGCCCTGGATGGTAGCCGGGGATTTCAACGCCATTAGAGATCATACAGATAGAATGGGTGGCTCTAATGACTGGATTCCTGCTTTTGACGAGTTTGGGGAATGTCTTCATCAGGCAGCTCTGGATGATCTCAGATACGTTGGTCATAGGTTCACTTGGTCCACCTCCTCGGGGGACTCAAGGAAACAACGCAAGATCGATCGTGTTCTCATTAATGAAGCTTGGCGTCATACTTTCTCTTTCTCGGAAGCTACTTTCTTGGCTCCTGGTATTTCTGATCACACTCCCATGGTGGTCAGAATCATGCATACTCCCACCTCTAGCAAGCCGTTCAAGTTCTTTAATTTTTGGATCTCGCACCCTTCCTTTAAGGATATTGTTCTGCAGGTTTGGAACACTCCATTTGATGGCACTCCTATGTTTGTGGTATGCAACAAACTCAGGCTTCTCAAGTGTCGTCTCAAACAGCTGAATAGGAGTACTTTCTCTGACATTTCAGAACGTACAGAACATGCCAGGGTAGAACTCTCTGTGGTTCAAGATGCACTTGAACTTGATATTGCGAACCAGGCCCTTCTTGACCGCGAAGTGGAGTGCCTTCGGACCTTCTCAACTCTTAGACTTCAGGAGGAGTCCTTTTACAAGCAAAAGTCGAGAATCAGGTGGCTCGTGGAAGGTGATATGAACACTAGATACTTCCACCACTTTGTCAACAAGAGGAGACTCCACAACCGTATCATTTCGGTCTCAGACTCGGCAGGTCAACTTCTAACCGAACCTATTCTGGTCCGGAACCATATTACCCGGCATTTTCAAGACTTGCGTAATGGGGAATCCGCCTCCTCTCGGCCTGGCCTACTTGAAGTTCGTGGTTTTATCCATCGCACATTGGATGATGTCCAACTTGAGTCTCTTTCGCGGCAAGTAACGGATGAGGAAATACGTAGCACCCTCTTCTCATTGGCAAAAGGTAAAGCTCCTGGACCCGATGGCTTTAGTGTTGAGTTTTTTATATCTTCCTGGGATATTGTTGGCCCTTCCATTGTTCTGGCTATTAAGGATTTCTTTAGGTCTGGACGCTTGCTTAAAGAAACCAATGCCACTATCTTATCTCTTGTTCCGAAGATCCCTAATGCTCTCACTATGCATGATTTCCGGCCGATCGCATGTTGTAACACCGTCTACAAATGCATTACCAAGCTCCTAGCCAATCGGATTGCCCCTTTACTGCCTTCCATCATCTCTCCTTCCCAAACGGCTTTTGTGAAAGGTAGAAGGATCAGTGATAATATCATGCTCGCCCAAGAGTTGTTTGCGGACTTTCATCACGAGCCATATCTACCCAAATGCGCTATTAAGGTTGATTTCCGCAAAGCTTACGACACCGTCGATTGGGCCTTCCTTGAGTTGGTTCTTCAAGCCTTTCGGTTTCCGGACTTCCTCATTAGACTTATAATGGAATGTGTCTCAACACCCAAGTTCTCTGTTGCAATTAATGGGGAACTACACAGTTTCTTCTCGAGCTCTAGAGGCATTCGGCAGGGTGACCCACTATCCCCGTATCTCTTCACATTGGTTATGGAAGTTCTCTCCGGCATCCTACACTCGAAGACACTTCTACCGAG
>JARCGZ010000013.1:12837500-12840000 GCA_029784005.1 Lenwebbia sp. NSW1173648
TCTCTCGGATGCGGAACTTCTTGATGGGTTTTGGGGTCATCGGCCCTTGTTCCCAATCTCAAGCGTTTATCGCTTTACTGAAATGACGCTCTTGACTTGTTTTTGACCGCGTGGAGCTCTCGGGCTTCACGATGGATCATGCTTGGCGGACGTCGTGAAGGAATGCTACCTGGTTGATCCTGCCAGTAGTCATATGCTTGTGACACGGGACGAGGTTTTCATGCCCCAACCGGTCGTGCATCTGGCCGAGAAGATCCCCAAGACTTGCTGTGTCTGGGTCCCCTAGGGTTTATCTAGGGTTTTCTACTGCCTATTTTCAATAATGTTCCAGGGGCGGGCGATATTGTAATTGTTCGTAGGTTCTGGAAGCTTCTTATTTATTGTCGGTGGTTAGAAGATAGGAGATTTAATGTCGGTTGTTAGGGAGATGGAAGATGCGATCTTAGCCATCAGATGTAATAGAGATCGACGGTTGTAATCTGAGGCCCTCTACTATATAAAGAGGTGTCCTCCTTCTCATTTGAAACATCCAGAAATAGAGTTCAAAGCTTTCCTCCCAGAGTCTCTCTCTCTAGAGCTTTCTCTCTCTACGAAGATCCGGGTGAATCAAGAGCAAAAAGGCTTAGCTTGGGCGTTCTGACGATACAAGGTAGCCCGAGTTGCCGCACGAGTCGACCCTCCGCAATCGGCCCGTGACAAGTGGTATCAGAGCGACGTAGAGACGAGCTGTTCGTGAGATCGTAGAGCATCAAGATGGTCGAGGTTATGCCGAACTCAGAAGTGGATCAAACTACTGCCGTGGATGGAGTTAACCCCCACGAGAAAGCCCCGCAGGAGAAAGCCCGGGCCAAATCCAAAAGAAGAGAAACATCGTCGGACGCTGTGTCCGCGCTTGCCGAAAAGTTCGATAAAATGAAAGCTACCGTGTACGAGCTGATCGATGGTCTTGAAGATGCTAAGGAGCGGATCACCAGCATGGATAGGACGATTCGCGAAGACTTCACCATCGTCCTGAACGGAGCCGTGACACCGTTACAAATGAAAGACGAAGCCCTCGAAGCGTTGGTTGAAGCTTTGAAGCTAGACGTCGAAGAAAAGAATGATGCCCGCCAAGCCGAGATAGACGCGCTGAAGGTGGAGATTCAAGAAATGAAGACCGAGCTGGTCCTATGCAAAACTAGCATCGCAAATGGTGCTGTAAACGTTCAAGCGGCGCCAAGAATGAAGGTGCCCGAACCAAAAGACTTCAAAGGCGAACGATCCGCTATGGAGGTGGACAACTTCCTATGGAGCATGGAACAGTACTTTGACGCCATGGGTATCCATGAGGATGAATCCAAGGTACGATGCGTTGCTTTGCATCTTTCTGACAACGCCATGCTGTGGTTGCGGTTTATATATGATGAAGTCAGGAAAGGCACAGTCGGTTCCATTGAAACATGGGATGACTTTGTTCGAGAATTCCGAAATCACTTCTATCCCGAGTTCGCTCCGCAAGAAGCTCGTAGCAAACTACATCGGCTGGAGCAAAGAGGCTCGATCCGGGAGTACGTCAAGGAGTTCACCGAGCTCAAACTCCAAATCCCCAATCTAGGCGAGGAGGAGGCCCTTGGCGCGTTCATGGATGGGCTAAAGCCGTGGGCGCAACTCGAGCTAAAGCGAAGGGATATCCGAAGTCTCACAAAGGCGATCTCCATGGCCGAATCGCTGGTGGACTTCAACAAAATTGATTCGTTCAAATCCAAGAATGGATGGAAGGATCGAAACGGGGATCGTAAAAATGAAGACGGCGATTCCAACCGTGGCCGAAAAGACCATGGTGAAAAAGAAAAACATTGGGGAGAAGGTTCGTCCAGATCTCCTCACCAACATCGGGGTTACCGACCCCAAACCAACTATATCAACCCGGAGGACAGGTTCAAACACCCTCCGTCACAGCCGTGCGGGATTTGCAATGGCGGCCATTGGACTCAACAGTGTCCAAAGAAAAATCAAGGGAAAACTTTGTACTCCGTCGTCACCAAAGAAGGAGATGAGGAGCCAAAAGAAAAAGAAGAACGGGTAGTGCGACTTGGTGGTGTAAGAAGACTCAACGCCGTGCGAACCGAATCACTGCCAAAGAAATTCCCAAGGGAATCAAATTTACCATTCGTAGAAGTCAAGGTACGCGGCAAATCGCTTTATGCCTTGGTTGATACGGGTGCGTCGGATGTGTTCTTGTCAACTGAAGCGGCGAAGCGGTTGGGACTTCGCGTGGTATCCAACAAACATCAGTACAAAATAATCAACTCGAAGGATACATCAGCCGTTGGCCTTGCTCAAGATGTCAAAATACAAGTCGGCGGATGGAAAGGAGAATTCGATTTTCAGGTAGTTCCGATTGATGATTATGATCTTATCTTGGGATTGAACTTCTTCGAAAGCACAGGAGCTATTATAGATATGTGCTCCAAATCAATCATTTTCGCCGACCCAAACTGCCCTTCGGTGGCGCCCATGA
>JARCGZ010000013.1:12845000-12847500 GCA_029784005.1 Lenwebbia sp. NSW1173648
GAACCCCCAAGCGATTGATCTCTTGGTTCTCTCTATCTCCGACCAGTTAATTCATGTGCGCCTGACTCTAACTACTATGAACTGTTCTTGCCTTCTCACGGTTGTTTATGGCGGTCACTCCTTCATATCTCGGCGTTCTCTATGGACGGATCTTATTCGACTTAGTCATTGTGTGGATCCCTGGATTGTTGCCGGTGATTTTAATGCGATCCGGGATGTCTCGGATAGGATGGGTGGATCGACTAGTTGGATTCCTGCATTTGAGGAGTTTGGCGAGTGCTTGTCTCAGGCACGTTTGGATGATCTCCACTATGTGGGCCGCAGATTTACTTGGTCTGCTTCCTCCGGTCTGGACCGTAAGCAGCGTAAGATTGATCGCGTTCTTGTTAATGAGCATTGGAGCCGACTGTTTTCCTTCTCTGAGGCTACCTTCCTGGCGCCTGGAATCTCTGACCACACTCCTATGGTCATCAAGATTTTGCCTCCCCCTATTTCTAAGATGCCTTTTAAGTTCTTCAACTTCTGGAGGACCCACCCTTCCTTCAAGGATATTGTATCGCAGGTTTGGTCTACTCCAATCGATGGCTCCCCCATGTTCGTTGTTTGTAGCAAACTTAAACTCCTTAAATGCCGACTCAAACAACTAAATAGGAGCTCGTTCTCTGACATTTCGGAACGTACTGAGAAAGCCAGGAATGACCTCTCCCTCATCCAAGAGGCGCTGGAACGTGATCCCTTGAACCAATCCCTGGAGGACCGCGAGATGGAGCACCTCCACACCTTTGCGACCCTCAGACTTCAAGAGGAGTCATTCTTCAAACAAAAGTCAAGAATCAGATGGCTCAAAGAAGGGGACTTGAATACTAGTTACTTCCATCACTTCGTCAATAAACGGAGACTGCAAAACCGTATACTCTCTGTGGTGGACTCGGATGGTGTGATATTGACCGACCAGATTCAGGTGAAGTCTCATATCGTGACCCACTTTGAGGAACTCCTAAATGCCACCGATACCTCCATTCGGCCGGATATCTCCGAGATTCGTGGCTTCCTTTCGCATACTATTAATGATGATCAAACGGAAGTCCTCTCCAAGATCGTCACGGAGGAGGAGGTGCGCAACACTTTATTTTCCCTTGCTAAAGGCAAATCCCCTAGACCCGATGGCTTCAATGTGGAATTCTTTATCTCTTCTTGGGATACTGTTGGTCCGTCCCTCACAATGGCAATTATGGATTTCTTTAGGAATGGGCGCCTTCTTAAAGAAACAAATGCAACAATTCTCTCGCTGGTTCCGAAATCCCCCAACGCCTTAGCAATGCATGACTTCCGGCCTATTGCTTGCTGTAACACTATCTACAAATGCATATCCAAGTTGCTCGCCAATAGAGTGGCTTCCCTATTGCCTTCGCTCATCTCTCCCTCCCAAACGGCTTTTGTTAGAGGAAGGAGAATCAGCGACAACATCTTGATTGCCCAAGAACTCTTTGCGGACTTCCATCACCCTCAATATAGCTCCCGATGTGCTATCAAGGTGGATTTCCGTAAGGCTTATGATACGCTGGGGTGGGGTTTCATCCGGATGGTTCTTCGGGCGTTTGGTTTCCCGAACTTCTTTATCGGTTTGATCATGGAATGTGTTTCGACACCAAAATTTTCTGTGGCTATCAATGGGGAGCTTCATGGGTTCTTCTCCAGCAATAGAGGTATCAGGCAAGGCGATCCCCTATCTCCTTATCTTTTCACCCTGGTTATGGAAGTGCTATCTGGGATCCTTCATGCCAGCTCTTCCTCTCCCGACTTCAAACCCTATTGGCGATGTAAGCGTACTCGGATCTCCCATCTTTTCTTCGCAGATGACGTACTTTTATTTGCTGAGGGTCACCTACCATCCATTGACCTTCTGAAGAAAGGATTAGACTTATTCTCTAGTTGGTCGGGCCTACACCCGAACCCCAACAAGAGTGAATTCTATATTTCGGGTGGCTTGCCGTCTCTTCAAATCCAAATTCAGCACCTATTGGAGTTTCAACAAGGCAATCTTCCGTTCCGTTATCTGGGAGTCCCTGTTATCTCCTCTCGGCTGGGTAAAGTGGACTGTAACGTCCTTGTTAATGCTATTACCGCCAGAGCTCGCTCTTGGACTCTTTGTTACCTATCCTATGCCGGCTGCTTGCAGCTTCTCAAATCGGTTTTACATTCCATCCACATCTATTGGGCCGGTGTCTTCACCCTCCCAAAATCCGTCTTGAAAAGAATTGAGGTTATTCTACGCCAATTCCTATGGAAGGGCCCCGATCTTGGTGTTGGAGGGGCTAAGGTTTCATGGTCGAATGTTTGTCTCCCTAAGAAGGAAGGTGCCTTGGGAATCCGCAGACTCTTTGACTGTAATAGAGCTTTGACTCTAAAACATATCTGGTCTTTATTCACGGATAAGGAATCTCTTTGGTGTAAATGGATCCACTCTAATTTTTTGCGGAAAGCCAACTTCTGGACCACT
>JARCGZ010000013.1:12862500-12865000 GCA_029784005.1 Lenwebbia sp. NSW1173648
TAAATCTTGTCTCCTCTCGGTTGTTTATGGCGATCATACCTTCACGTCGCGGAGAGCCCTTTGGGCCGATCTTATTCGCCTTAGTGATTGTGTGGAGC
This sequence comes from Lenwebbia sp. NSW1173648, assembly GCA_029784005.1. Taxonomy (NCBI): domain Eukaryota; kingdom Viridiplantae; phylum Streptophyta; class Magnoliopsida; order Myrtales; family Myrtaceae; genus Lenwebbia; species Lenwebbia sp. NSW1173648. Next base: position 12,862,599 of record JARCGZ010000013.1, read on the forward strand.
CCTGGATGGTAGCCGGGGATTTCAACGCCATTAGAGATCATACAGATAGAATGGGTGGCTCTAATGACTGGATTCCTGCTTTTGACGAGTTTGGGGAATGTCTTCATCAGGCAGCTCTGGATGATCTCAGATATGTTGGTCATAGGTTCACTTGGTCCACCTCCTCGGGGGACTCAAGGAAACAACGCAAGATCGATCAGGTTCTCATTAATGAAGCTTGGCGTCATACTTTCTCTTTCTCGGAAGCTACATTCTTGGCTCCTGGTATTTCTGATCACACTCCCATGGTGGTTAGAATCATGCATACTCCCACCTCTAGCAAGCCGTTCAAGTTCTTTAATTTTTGGATCTCGCACCCTTCCTTTAAGGATATTGTTCTGCAGGTTTGGAACACTCCATTTGATGGCACTCCTATGTTTGTGGTATGCAACAAACTCAGGCTTCTCAAGTGTCGTCTCAAACAGCTGAATAGGAGTACTTTCTCTGACATTTCAGAACGTACAGAACATGCCAGGGTAGAACTCTCTGTGGTTCAAGATGCACTTGAACTTGATATTGCGAACCAGGCCCTTCTTGACCGAGAAGTGGAGTGCCTTCGGACCTTCTCAACTCTTAGACTTCAGGAGGAGTCCTTTTACAAGCAAAAGTCGAGAATCAGGTGGCTCATGGAAGGTGATATGAACACTAGATACTTCCACCACTTTGTCAACAAGAGGAGACTCCACAACCGTATCATTTCGGTCTCAGACTCGGCAGGTCAACTTCTAACCGAACCTATTTTGGTCCGGAACCATATTACTCGGCACTTTCAAGACTTGCTTAATGGGGAATCCGCCTCCTCTCGGCCCGGCCTACTTGAAGTTCGTGGTTTTATCCATCGCACATTGGATCATGTCCAACTTGAGTCTCTTTCGCGGCAAGTAACGGATGAGGAAATACGTAGCACCCTCTTCTCATTGGCAAAAGGTAAAGCTCCTGGACCCGATGGCTTCAGTGTTGAGTTTTTTATATCTTCTTGGGATATTGTTGGCCCTTCCATTGTTCGGGCTATTAAGGATTTCTTTAGGTCTGGACGCTTGCTTAAAGAAACCAATGCCACTATCTTATCTCTTGTTCCGAAGATCCCTAATGCTCTCACTATGCATGATTTCCGGCCGATCGCATGTTGTAACACCATCTACAAATGCATTACCAAGCTCTTAGCCAATCGGATTGCCCCTTTACTGCCTTCCATCATCTCTCCTTCCCAAACAGCTTTTGTGAAAGGTAGAAGGATCAGTGATAATATCATGCTAGCCCAAGAGTTGTTCGCGGACTTTCATCACGAGCCATATCTACCCAAATGCGCTATTAAGGTTGATTTCCGCAAAGCTTACGACACCGTCGATTGGGCCTTCCTTGAGTTGGTTCTTCAAGCCTTTCGGTTTCCGGACTTCCTCATTAGACTTATAATGGAATGTGTCTCAACACCCAAGTTCTCTGTTGCAATTAATGGGGAACTACACGGTTTCTTCTCGAGCTCTAGAGGCATTCGGCAGGGTGACCCACTATCCCCGTATCTCTTCACATTGGTTATGGAAGTTCTCTCCGGCATCCTACACTCGAAGACACTTCTACCGACCTTCAAGTTCTTCTGGCGTTGCAAACCCTCTCAGGTTTCACATCTCTTCTTCGCCGATGATGTACTCTTGTTCGCCGAAGGAAACATTGAAACGATCAAGCTGCTGAAGGAGGGGCTGGATATCTTCTCTAGTTGGTCGGGCCTCAAGCCTAATCCTTTGAAAAGCGAGATATTTCATTCGGGGGGAACTCCTATCTCACGGGAGCAGATTCGCCATTGCCTGGAATTCCAAGAAGGTACCCTTCCTTTTCGATACCTAGGAGTTCCAGTTATTGCTTCTAGGCTTCGTAAATCTGATTGTGATGCTCTAGTTAACTCTATAACTGCTAGAGCTCGGTCGTGGTCTCAGAGATACTTATCTTATGCTGGGCGCCTACAGCTCTTAAAATCTGTTTTGCACTCGATTCATGTGTATTGGGCCTCAGTTTTCACTCTTCCTAAGTCGGTCTTGAATAGGATTGAGCTTATACTTAGGCAATTTCTTTGGAAGGGTCCCGACCTAGGTGTGGGGGGTGCTAAGGTTTCTTGGAGAGATATTTGCCTTCCCAAGGAGGAGGGTGGCTTGGGGATCCGTAGGCTCTTTGATTGCAACACGGCAATGATCCTCAAGCATATTTGGAGTCTCTTTACTGATAAAGAGTCCTTATGGTGTAAATGGATCCATTCCACTTTCCTTAAGAACACGAACTTTTGGGTAGCCACTAGACCCACCTTATGTTCTTGGACTTGGAAAAAGATACTTGACCTTCGTCAGGACTACTCTACTCAGTTCACTTGGAGG
>JARCGZ010000013.1:12882500-12885000 GCA_029784005.1 Lenwebbia sp. NSW1173648
GAAGCGATGTCTAAGCCATGATCGGCACATGATCTTGGTGTTTCGCGTCTAGCGGTGCGGGTGTGGCCCTGTTTGATGAGTCCATGTGCTCCTTGAGTTCTCATGCTTGATGAGTCATGGATTGGTCGGCTTGGTTTACTTCCAGTGTACGCGATGGCGTGTGAGAGATGATAAGAATGTGTGTGTTGGCAGGCTCCGTGCTGGTGCATCGAACTGCTTCCCTCACTTTCGATCAAGTTTTGCTCCATGAGCTAATGTGGATGCAAAAATCGGGTTCCTGTGTTGCATACCTGTTGTGACGGAAATTTGTGCCTATTGTTGTCCCTTTCAACGCGGAATCCTCTTTGGGTGCTCGGTTGGACTAGATAGTGGGGCTTGTGTTCCACGGACATCTCATTTGATTGTTCGGATGGACGGCGAGTGCTTTACTTGATCTCTCGGATGCGGAACTTCTTGATGGGTTTTGGGGTCATCGGCCCTTGTTCCCAATCTCAAGCGTTTATCGCTTTACTGAAATGACGCTCTTGACTTGTTTTTGACCGCGTGGAGCTCTCGGGCTTCACGATGGATCATGCTTGGCGGACGTCGTGAAGGAATGCTACCTGGTTGATCCTGCCAGTAGTCATATGCTTGTATCACGGTCCGAGAAAATCCGCAACCAAGGATCGACCGTGACACGACCCGTCGACCATGCCACGAATCAGTTCGTGATCAATCACATGAATCACTCAGCATCAATCCCGCTCGATCAAGCATCAGCCAAGATGGTCGAGCGGGCGAGTCAGAAGGATCATCCGCGCATCAGTCTTTGCACGATGCAAACATCGATCAGGATCGATCCATGAACGATCCGTGCATCATACAGCCTGACTCATCGCACGATGCAAGACTCGTGCAACATAATGTCGTGCATCATGCCACGAACGACCCAGCGGGCGACCGACTGAGCGAGTGGGCAGACGAACGGACGCCCGACCCCTCGACTCCGCCCGAGCTTCTAGAACACCCACGTGGGTCTGCAGCAACATCATTACATCATGGGGAAATGAACAGCCGCATCATGACCTGCACCACCCAAGAATCCAAACGAGTCATGACAAGGGAATAAGACAAAGCACAAAAGGACGACTCATGAGCAGCCCAAGAGTCACACGAGCTGCTGCATTCTTGTATTATAAATAGTGCTGTGCATCACCATTGTAACACACCTTGAATCATCTTGTAGCCTCCGAACATCAATACAACATCACCCATTCTCCCCACGACTCAATCTCTCGGTTCACTCTCCCTCTCCACCGTCAAAGCGTATCGTGAGTGCGTGAGCGATCCTCGGACCTCGGCTTAACTCGTGTGCAACATCGTTCAAACAGCCGCGAGTCGCCGCACGGTCGTGGTTCAACCACCGCCCCGTGACAAGTGGTATCAGAGCAGGCGTGGAGTGTTCGTGAGCTGCTGTTCCGAGAAGTTGTTCGTGGTGCAGCCCAGGTGTTCGTGAGAATGTCTGATGAATCCATTGCCATCGCTGTTGCTGGTGACAAGGTCGCCATCAACCAGGACGAATCGGGTGTTCGCGATGCTCGTGACCCTCGTCCGAAGAACAAAGACAAACATCAACAGCGTGCTGCCTCGAAGGAAGCCGCACCCTCGTTCGAAGAGAAACTCGCTCGTATGAAGACCGCCATGGATGAGTTCTTCGACAATGAGGAGGATCGATTCGAGAAGCTGAAAGAAGGACTCCGTGATGACTTCAACACGGGTCTCAACATCGTTGCTGGGAAAGCCGTCGAACGGGCGGACACCCAAGATGCGCTGATCTGCAGCGTACAAGCTGAACTCGTGGATGTCAAGGGCGACTTCATGGCCTACAAGACAGCCACGAACAGCAAGCTGGAGCGACTCGAGGAGGAGCTCAACGCCTACAAAACAGCCGTCGGGCAAGGCGTCATCACTGTGGTGCCGACCCCACGGCTGGACGTGCCCAAACCGCAACCATTCAAGGGAGAGCGTTCCGCCAAAGAGGTGGAAAACTTCCTATGGGCGATCGAGCAATACTTCGACATCTCCAGAATCACTGATGATGGAGCCAAGGTACGAACAGCCGCCATGTACCTGTCCGAAGTAGCGTTGCTGTGGTGGCGTGGGCGTTGCAACGATGAGCGGCGCGGTGCGAGACCTATCACTCGCTGGCCCGACTTTGTTGCTGCGTTTCGCGAGCAGTTCTTCCCCGAATGTGCGAAGAACGAAGCCCGAAGCAAGCTTCGTCGGCTCTCACAAAAGGGAGATGTCCACAAGTACGTTCGAGAGTTCTCCGAGCTCTTGCTCGAGATCCCAGACATGACGGATGCTGAATCACTGTTCGCCTTCATGGACGGACTCAAACCGTGGGCAAGGATGGAGTTGGAACGCCGCGGAGTGCAAGAGCTGTCCAAAGCTCTCGCTGTGGCTGAATCCCTCATCGATCTCCACCGGTATGACGAACCGCGAGCCAAGGTGAATGGTG
>JARCGZ010000013.1:12907500-12910000 GCA_029784005.1 Lenwebbia sp. NSW1173648
ATAACAGCGGCTGACTTGGTGGGGATGGATACTGCACTCCCTCTTGCCGACCTTCCTGTCCAGGATGCAACTGATCAAGATCCAGCTGGGGTGAACCCTGCAGCCACCGTCCGGCCCCAAGCTCCTGCTTTGCTGCAGCAGCCGGTCTCTTCAGACCCTTCCTCACGGGTCTCCTCATCGCGGGACTCCGCCCTCCAGCCGCCTGAATCCGAATCAGGTGTTGATAAAGTGGAGGAAACTTCCACTGATTCTGAGGAGGACATCTCTTCTCCATCCCCTCCGGTTACTAGATCGCGAATGACGGTGTTTGCTCTACCGGAAGTAGCTAATGCTCAAGCTTGGGAAGTCCCCTCTCTCGGAGATGGAACTAGCGCTTCTTCCTCCAAGACTATCAAGCCCAACTCTAGGAGGAGGAAAGGAAGGCAAAAATGGTAACCTCGCCTCTCTATCTTTGTAAATATGTCTATAGGAGTTTGGAATATTAGGGGTCTTGTTGATCCTCTTAGACAGGCTGAAATTCGAGCCCTCATTAGGAGTCATCGACTCTATTGCATTGGCATTTTGGAGACGAAAGTGAAAGATCCTCGTTTTGGGAGCATCTCCACTAGTTTAGCTCCTGGATGGCGATGGGTAGCCAATTATGAATTCTCCCCTAGGGGCAGGATATGGATTGGTTGGGACCCCCAGATGATTGATCTACTTGTTCTATCAGCCTCGTCCCAGTTGATTCATTCCCGTATTAGATTCACCACTTTGAATAAATCTTGTCTCCTCTCGGTTGTTTATGGCGATCATACCTTCACGTCACGGAGAGCCCTTTGGGCCGATCTTATTCGCCTTAGTGATTGTGTGGAGCCCTGGATGGTAGCCGGGGATTTCAACGCCATTAGAGATCATACAGATAGAATGGGTGGCTCTAATGACTGGATTCCTGCTTTTGACGAGTTTGGGGAATGTCTTCATCAGGCAGCTCTGGATGATCTCAGATATGTTGGTCATAGGTTCACTTGGTCCACCTCCTCGGGGGACTCAAGGAAACAACGCAAGATCGATCGGGTTCTCATTAATGAAGCTTGGCGTCATACTTTCTCTTTCTCGGAAGCTACATTCTTGGCTCCTGGTATTTCTGATCACACTCCCATGGTGGTTAGAATCATGCATACTCCCACCTCTAGCAAGCCGTTCAAGTTCTTTAATTTTTGGATCTCGCACCCTTCCTTTAAGGATATTGTTCTGCAGGTTTGGAACACTCCATTTGATGGCACTCCTATGTTTGTGGTATGCAACAAACTCAGGCTTCTCAAGTGTCGTCTCAAACAGCTGAATAGGAGTACTTTCTCTGACATTTCAGAACGTACAGAACATGCCAGGGTAGAACTCTCTGTGGTTCAAGATGCACTTGAACTTGATATTGCGAACCAGGCCCTTCTTGACCGCGAAGTGGAGTGCCTTCGGACCTTCTCAACTCTTAGACTTCAGGAGGAGTCCTTTTACAAGCAAAAGTCGAGAATCAGGTGGCTCATGGAAGGTGATATGAACACTAGATACTTCCACCACTTTGTCAACAAGAGGAGACTCCACAATCGTATCATTTCGGTCTCAGACTCGGCAGGTCAACTTCTAACTGAACCTATTCTGGTCCGGAACCATATTACTCGGCACTTTCAAGACTTGCTTAATGGGGAATCCGCCTCCTCTCGGCCTGGCCTACTTGAAGTTCGTGGTTTTATCCATCGCACATTGGATGATGTCCAACTTGAGTCTCTTTCGCGGCAAGTAACGGATGAGGAAATACGTAGCACCCTCTTCTCATTGGCAAAAGGTAAAGCTCCTGGACCCGATGGCTTCAGTGTTGAGTTTTTTATATCTTCTTGGGATATTGTTGGCCCTTCCATTGTTCGGGCTATCAAGGATTTCTTTAGGTCTGGACGCTTGCTTAAAGAAACCAATGCCACTATCTTATCTCTTGTTCCGAAGATCCCTAATGCTCTCACTATGCATGATTTCCGGCCGATCGCATGTTGTAACACCATCTACAAATGCATTACCAAGCTCTTAGCCAATCGGATTGCCCCTTTACTGCCTTCCATCATCTCTCCTTCCCAAACAGCTTTTGTGAAAGGTAGAAGGATCAGTGATAATATCATGCTAGCCCAAGAGTTGTTCGCGGACTTTCATCACGAGCCATATCTACCCAAATGCGCTATTAAGGTTGATTTCCGCAAAGCTTACGACACCGTCGATTGGGCCTTCCTTGAGTTGGTTCTTCAAGCCTTTCGGTTTCCGGACTTCCTCATTAGACTTATAATGGAATGTGTCTCAACACCCAAGTTCTCTGTTGCAATTAATGGGGAACTACACGGTTTCTTCTCGAGCTCTAGAGGCATTCGGCAGGGTGACCCACTATCCCCGTATCTCTTCACATTGGTTATGGAAGTTCTCTCCGGCATCCTACACTCGAAGACACTTCTACCGACCTTCAAGTTCTTCTGGCGTTGCA
>JARCGZ010000013.1:12932500-12937500 GCA_029784005.1 Lenwebbia sp. NSW1173648
GACACTGCTGCAGTTGATACCCCTCCCAGCAGTACTGCACAGTCCTCTCTCTGGGCTGCTGCGTTGGCTCTTGTCAAACAGATGGACCAATCGACTGCTGCTCTATTTCTTCATTCTGCTGTGACCAAATCCGAGCAACCTAAGCAGCGTCTGCTCGGCCTGCACACAACTGAACACCTCCCGACACCCCTGATGGCTGAAGACTCTGCTCGGTGCAACTTGCAGGTTCCTATGCAGCCCCCTCCGCCTCCCTGCGAGTTGAATTCTTTCCAGCAGTTGTGTCCCTCTGGGTCTTCTTCCCGGGCTACTTCGCTGCATGGATCTAGCTCGGATAAGGAAGAAGGTTCTGAGAAAAATATGACAAGTGATGTGGAAGAGGATTTTCCCTTATTGTCTCCTCCCCACACTAGATCGCGGGCGACGGTTATTGCCCTCCCCAAACCTCAAGACTTACCCTCATCGGCTGATGCTATGGGGGCTCCGGAGCTGCTCAACCAAACTGGGGATTCTACCCCCACCTCTCCTAAGGCCAACTCTCGGAAGCCGAAGAAGAAGCCGGCCAAGAAGAAGTAGCTTCCCCTCCCCCCCTTTTTTCCTGTAAATATGTTTATTGGTATTTGGAATATTAGGGGTCTTGTTGACCCTCTCCGCCAAGCTGAAATTCGTTCTCTGGTTCGGATTTCCCGCCTCTCTTGCATTGGTTTATTGGAGACAAAGGCGAAAGCTTCTTCTTTTGACGCTATTTCCCGTGGATTAATCCCGGGTTGGAATTGGGTGGCTAATTACGAATATTCTCCCCTTGGTCGTATATGGATTGGCTGGAACCCCCAAGTGATGGACCTTATGGTTCTCTCAATCTCCGACCAACTAATTCATGCACGCCTCTCCTTAACTACTTTGAACTGTTCCTTCCTTCTCTCGGTTGCTTATGGCGGTCACTCCTTCGTATCCCGACGTTCCCTATGGACGGATCTTATTCGACTTAGTGACTGTATAGATCCCTGGATTGTTGCCGGTGACTTTAATGCAATCCGGGATATCACGGATAGGATGGGTGGATCGACCAGTTGGATTCCTGCTTTTGAGGAGTTTGGTGAGTGCTTGACTCAGGCACGTTTGGATGATCTCCGATATGTTGGCCACAGATATACTTGGTCTACTTCCTCCGGTTTGGATCGTAAGCAACGAAAGATTGATCGTGTTCTTGTGAACGAGCACTGGAGTCGGCTGTTTTCTTTCTCAGAGGCTGCCTTCCTTGCACCTGGGATCTCTGATCACACTCCTATGGTCATCAAGATTATGGCCCCCCCTGTATCAAAGAAGCCTTTCAAGTTCTTCAACTACTGGAGGACTCACCCTTCCTTTCAGGTTATTGTTTCTCAGGCTTGGTCTACTCCAATCGATGGTTCCCCCATGTTTGTTCTCTGTAGCAAACTCAAACTACTCAAGTATCGACTCAAACAACTTAACAGGAGTTCGTTCTCTGACATATCGGAACGAACTGAGAAAGCCAGGAATGACCTCTCCCTCATCCAAGAGGCGCTGGAACGTGATCCCTTGAACCAATCCCTGGCGGACCGTGAGTCGGAACATCTTCAGACCTTTGCGACCCTTAGACTCCAAGAGGAGTCCTTTTTCAAACAAAAGTCCAGAATCAGGTGGCTCAAAGAAGGGGACTTGAATACTAGATATTTTCATCACTTCGTCAATAAACGGAGATTGCAAAACCGAATACTTTCAGTGGTGGATTCGGATGGTTTGATATTGACTGACCACAGTCAGGTGAATGCTCATATCGTGAGCCATTTTGAGGAACTCCTGAATGCAAATGATACTTCTATTCGGCCGGACATTGCTGAGATCCGTCGCTTCCTATCCCACACCATCAATGATGATCATTTGGAGGTTCTCTCCAGGGTTGTCACGGAGGAGGAGGTTCGAAGTACATTATTTTCGCTTGCTAAAGGGAAATCCCCTGGTCCCGATGGTTTTAATGTGGAATTCTTTATCTCTTCCTGGGATATCGTCGGCCCCTCCGTCACTTTGGCAATTATGGACTTCTTTAGGAATGGGCGGCTTCTTAAGGAAACAAATGCAACAATTCTTACACTGGTTCCGAAATCCCCCAATGCTTCAGCAATGCATGACTTCCGGCCTATCGCTTGCTGTAATACTGTATACAAATGCATAACCAAGTTGCTTGCCAATAGAGTCGCTTCCCTCTTGCCTTCTCTCATCTCTCCTTCCCAAACGGCTTTTGTGAGAGGACGGAGAATCAGCGACAACATCTTGATTGCCCAAGAACTCTTTGCGGACTTCCATCATCCTCAATATAGCTCCCGTTGTGCTATCAAGGTCGACTTCCGTAAGGCTTATGATACGCTGAGTTGGGCCTTCATCCGGCTTGTTCTTCGTGCCTTTGGCTTCCCGGAGTTCTTTATCAGTTTGATCATGGAATGTGTTTCGACACCTAAATTTTCTGTGGCTATCAATGGGGAGATTCATGGTTTCTTCTCTAGCAACAGAGGTATCAGGCAAGGCGATCCGCTATCTCCCTATCTTTTCACGTTGGTTATGGAAGTGCTTTCTGGGATCCTTCATGCCAACTCCTCCACTCCTGACTTCAAACCTTATTGGCGATGCAAGCGTACAAGGATCTCTCATCTTTTCTTTGCAGATGACGTACTTTTGTTCGCTGAGGGCCACTTACCATCTATTGACCTACTGAAGAAAGGACTTGACTTATTCTCCAGTTGGTCGGGCTTACACCCGAACCCCAACAAGAGTGAATTCTATATTTCGGGTGGTTCGCCGTCTCTTCAAACCCAAATTCAGCACCTTCTGGAGTTTCAACAAGGCAACCTCCCGTTCCGATACCTGGGAGTTCCTGTCATTTCCTCTCGGCTGAGTAAAGTAGACTGCAACATCCTTGTTAATGCTATCACCGCCAGAGCTCGCTCTTGGACTCATCGGTACCTATCTTATGCTGGCCGCCTCCAGCTCCTTAAGTCGGTTTTACACTCCATCCACATTTATTGGGCTGGTGTCTTCACCCTCCCAAAATCCGTGTTGCAAAGAATTGAGCTCATTCTACGACAATTCTTGTGGAAGGGCCCTGATCTTGGTGTTGGAGGGGCTAAGGTTTCCTGGTCGAATATTTGTCTCCCGAAGAAGGAAGGCGGCCTAGGAATCCGCAGACTCTTTGATTGTAACAGAGCTTTGACACTAAAACATATCTGGTCGTTGTTCACGGACAAGGAATCCCTGTGGTGTAAATGGATTCACTCAAATTTTTTGCGGATCTCCAACTTCTGGACCACTACAAGACCAACCATATGCTCTTGGTCCTGGAAGAAAATTCTGGACCTCCGTCCTGAGTTCACGCTGATGTTCAAATGGAGATTAGGAAATGGACATTCCACTTCCTTTTGGTTCGACCATTGGCATGACAAAGGTCCTCTTCATAAGTTCTTCACGGCTGGAGATATATATCGGGCTGCGATTCCACGTTCGATCTCTGTCCGGGATTTCTTTTTCTCTGATTTCCCCGCTTCCGCGGTGATTGAAACCATTCGGCCTTGGATACTCCCTGAACCTTCTTTTTCGGATATTAGGGAGGATAGGTTTTGTTGGATCGGCCACCCGTCGGGGGATTTCTCGGTTTCATCGGCATGGAACCATATCAGACCGAGGGGTCAAGTTGTCCCTTGGCATTCCTTCCTGTGGGATAAGGCTATAGCTCCAAGAGATGCCTTCATTATGTGGTTAGCCTCGCACAATCGCCTTCCAACACAGGTTTTATTACTTCAATACCGGAGGATCGATGATGGCTCCTGTGCTTTCTGCCACAACACCCCGGACTCGGTCGATCATCTCTTCTTTGGTTGCCCTATCACTAATGGACTTGCCTCTACTTGGGCTTCCAAGTGTCTTTTGCACTGGCGGAATCATCCCTGGAATGATTTCATTGTTTGGGCGAAGAAACACCTCGGTGGCCCCTCCTTTTCTCACAGAATTGCTAGATTCTCGCTGGGTGCCCTCTGCCACATCATTTGGTCCGCGCGAAATGATATCCTATTTCGCAATAAGCACCTATTTGTTCCGGCGATGCTTCTTCATCTCACTAAACTTGTCAAAGATAAGGCGCTCGCCCTCGGTTGTATCCAAGACATCCCCCGTAATAGACGCATTCAGAATAATTGGAGCCTTTCGGACGCTATCTTTAGAGGGGTTTAGACGTTTGAGTCCCTGCTACTGCCCCTGTTTATCCTATGCACAAAGCTGCCCCTACGTCCCTACTCTGGGAGCTACAGTACGCCTGGCTGTCTTTGTTGTCGCTGGGTGTTTTGACCGTTGGATCGAGCTGGAACTTTGCGGTGCTAATCTGTAGGGGCTCCTCTATATGTTCACCGTTCGGATCTTTGCTGGGAGTTCTCCTGCTCACGACACGCCTGTTCTTCTCAGTCCAGTTTTCTTCCTTCAGCTACAGTACACGCGACTGTTTTGTGCTGGTTTTGGGTGTTCGGACCGCTGGATCTGGCTGCAATTTCTTGGCTGGGTTTGTTATAACCCCTGCTTTGTTCTCACCGTTTGGATTGCCATTAGGTGTTATCTCGACCGCGTTTGCGCTGTTCTTCCGGATCCTGCTTCTGGCTTCTGCTACTGTATGGGCGGATCTCCTTGCCTGGGTGATGCTGTCCACTTGCTGGGGGTTCTGCTGCCTCTCTCTTGGTCTTCATCTTCCCCTCGTCTCATGCTCCCTCCTTGTGGCTTGGTAGCTGCTCTACCTTTGTTCCTTCTGTCTGGCCTTCCTGTTACCGTTGCTGCTGTCCTCATATGGGTTGTTCTGTGGCTGCCTTGTCTCGGTGCTGCTGGCCTGCTTGGTTACACTCTCCTGCTGCCTTTATTCTTCTGTACTGGTTCCTTGCCTCGGCTCTCTGCTGCGGTCTGCGGTTCTGCCTCCACTGCTCCTCCGGTGTAGTCTGCTGCTGGTCCCCCCC